>JBBCBC010000002.1:33815466-34050260 GCA_037126765.1 Stenogyne calaminthoides
AAGATATTGAAATACATTTTAAACATCTCGATATGTTTAAAAATTTAGTCATTAAAAATGGTCTTGTCATCTCAAAATCTAAAATGGTTTTATTTCAGACTAAAATAAAATTTCTTGGTCATATTATTGATAAAGGAAATATTATTCCAATTCAAAGAAGTATTGAATTTGGTAATAAATTCCCTGATATTAAACTGATAAAACTTAGTTACAGAGATTCTTAGGAAGCCTTAATTATGTGTCTTCTTATATTAAGAATCTTGCTGAAGATTCCGCTATCTTATATGATAGACTTAAAAAGAATCATTCTCCTTGGAATGATGATCATACTAAAGCTGTTATCAGGATAAAAGATAAGGTCAAAAATATTCCTTGTCTTATGCTGGCTAATCCCTTTTGGGAAAAAATTGTTGAAACTGATGCCTCAGATTTGGGGTATGAAGGTATTCTTAAACAAATTAATCCTGATAATAAAAAGGATTATATCATTAGATTTTATTCTGGTAAATGGAATAATAGTCAGAAAAATTATTCTGCTACTGCTAAAGAAATTCTTGCTATTGTTAAATGTGTCCTTAAATTTCAGGATGATTTATATAATCAGAAATTTACTATTAAAACTGATTGCAGGGCTGCTACTTTTATGTTCTTCAAAGATTTTGAACATAATGTTTCTAAACAAATGTTTGTCCGATGGCAATCGCATCTTGCTTATTTTGATTTTGATATTGTTTATAAGCAAGGGAAGGATAATCATCTTCCAGATTTTTTAACTCGTGAATTTATTTCTTCATGATAGAAATGAGTCATGCTGGAAGGAATCCTTATTCCTCTTATAGAGGAAAAGGTCATCCTCCGATTATACAACATGGGAAGAAATCTCTTTTCAACCAGAATATTTCTGGAATTGGCTCTTCTTCAAAAGGAGAAAATTTTGATAAGGAATTTCAAGAATTCCTCAAACAACGAAGCAGGAATATTCAGGTTCAGGACAATCCTTCAAAACCTGATGATGAAGAGTCATACTCTTCAGCTGCTCAGAAAGAATACAAATTCTTTGATTTTCCCAAGAGAGAATTGATTCTTGTCATCGAAGATGATGATGAAAAATTCAAAGAGTCCCCATGGATTCTTATGGATAAATATTTTCCAACTAATAGTTGGAATGTGAAAACTTACAAGTCTAGAGGATTTTATGAAAATATCCTCATCAGGCTTGGAAGCGTTGATATTCAACATTTTCCTCCTAAGAGTAAAGTGATAAATTACTCTAAATTTATCATTAAAAGGATCATCTCCATCCAAGAATGGGGTATTTCTCCTTTTACTGAGAGAAACTTGACTAATGAAGTCAATAAAACAACTTACCAATAGAATTATTTGGATTATTTACAAAGTTTTTATAAAACTTTATTTTATCAGAATGCTAAGCATTCGCACACTTGGCTGATAAAAATTTGTGATAATATTAGTAGGAATCAAATTCCTAATTGGTTTTTCTCCTGGTGGGGAAATTTTGGTACTATGACAGATATTTTGCCTGAAGAGATTAAATCTCTATTGGAAGAATATTCTATAAATTTTTCTTCCTTAAAAACTCATAATACAAGTAGTAAAACGATTTGTATATTTTTTGTTGATTCTGGAATCCCATGGGTTTGGAAATGGAGACCAGAATTCAGTTATACTGAAGATGGTATACCAAGTTTATGGAGGATCCATACTACGAGATTTTGGAATAACTTAAATGTTATTACTCCTGGCTCCCATGAGTCACCTTTGTAGGAAAATATCAATAGGATTAAATCCAAAATAGAAGAATATAAAAAGTCTTCTGGTGAAAAGACTTCAAATAGTCTTTCTTCATTTTCTGAATATTCTAAGATTTATGTTGGTTTATTTCCCAAGGAAAAAATTATGGATCTTTATATGGATCATATCAAGAAAGATTTATTCAATGATATTGATTTTTCTGATTCAAAATCAGATGCCTCTATGATCTCCGGTTCTGAATTACAAGATGCTCAGGACCCAAATGAAGACTATCAAGACTTTTCTCTTCAAGAAAGTTTTGATCTTTTGAGAAATTCTCTTAAAGAGAAACTTAAAGAAAGAAAGTGTTAATGGAATATTGGAGATTATATCTAAATAGCTCCAAACTAATGTCAGTTTCTAATATCTGGAAGGTCCCTTTTCATGTTATTTTTGATGAAAATAATAATGAAATCCGAGATAAAAATTATCTCAAAGTTCTGAAGAAGAAAATTAAGATTCTTGAAATATGTATTCCTGTACTGGAAAAAATGAGATATATGAATGATATTGATGAAGGGAGACATTATCCTCATTCCTTAAAAGGATTTAAGAAGACTCTAATTCTTCTGAAGAAACAAGTTTCACTAATGGCGATTTAGAAAAGACTTTGATTTAGCACATTCCAGCAAAGTGTGGCTACAGTATCAGACAAAATCAAATTTCGTCACTGCTTGCATCAGCAGACAAAGTACTGTTCATGAATAGTAATTACTATTCAAACTTTTTTGTCTTTTTGTGGCTTTATTTTTTCTGCACTATTTTTTTTTTATTTTGAAATCCGGGGTTTGATGTCCGACTCTTTCATCTATAAATAGGCTTGTATTTTCCTTTCTGAGGTACGCTCGAGTTTAGACTCGCCCCCTCTTTCTCTCTCTAAATCCCTATCTTGTGTGAAACCTTGTAACCTTGTAATATTATTGTTCATAAACTGGGTTTTGCTTGTGGCTTTTTAAAGGTATATTGTTATTTAAATTCTGTATTTTAAATTTTTATTTATTTTGATTGCCGCCTCAATAGTCGGCTAGAATACTTGTATTGAATCATGGCCTGACTTAAATATACTCTACTATCATGTGCATTTGGAATTATATTCCTATAATGATCTGTAATTTGATATATCAAATGTAGAGTTGGTTTAACCAGTAGGTTTGAGCTTTCCAGTGATATTCATGAGTTAACTATGTGGGCTAGCCCTTGTTGCCGTAATGTCGATGAATAGGCGCAGGCGTTTTCTGGGCGTAAAAGCTTTTTTCAGGTTAACTCATGGACTATGAAATTTCTCAGTAATCTCCTATTTGTGTTTGTAAAAGATCCACAGGATACTATTGATATAGATCTTTGCACGATCCTTAGATAAATATGGTATCAGAGCCATGAGTAGTAGGGTATATATAAGTTATATGGTTTCATGATTCAATACATCTTGATTCTAATGAATCTGTTCCGATTAAAGGATAATATATATATATATATATATATTCGGGTCGGGTAAACCATGAACCACCCGACCCGAGTTCGGGTCGGGTTGGGTAAAAAATTGAAGGAAAAAAAATTCAACTACACCAATTCTAAATTAATGTAAATGGTGCACATAATAATTTGCTAGGATTATATTCTATATCCGAAAACTTTAAAGCGGTCATATATAATCATAAATTATGGCACTATTCCAATATAAAGTCAAATTATGAACAAGTAGACGAATACATCAAAAAATAAATACATATATAAATGGCTAAATTTAATTTTAAGAATACAACCAAGTCATTTATTTTTAAAGTCCTCATCATGCGTGGGCGGACCCATAATTTTTATCCCGTCGAAATACAAAACACAAAATAATAAAATTGATTTTTATAATATATTCAGTCGCAAAATAGCATAATATATATGTGAATTATAAATAGTTTTGTAAATCACATTTCAAATTGAATTATATTTTAATATTATTTTATTTTCTAGTTTAGCATGTATCTTTAAGAATATAAAAACCATTCAACCTTCTTCACTTTTATAATTTTTTTCTAAAATATAACATCATATCATGTTGTTGTGGATAATATATAAATTTTAAAAACTGAAAAACTTCATACTCTACAACTTTTCTACAATAGTAATGAGTCGATTGACCCCTTTTTTTGGCAAAGCATGTAATGAAAAAATTTCACACAAGAATCTGTGAAATTGGTTAAGAAGTGTTATTTATATTACTAAAGGGTATTAGTTGTGATAACTGAAGAGTGTGAAGTTTTACTATAAAGGATATTACTCATATATAATATTAAAAGATATGACTTATATTACAGTAGAGGGTATTAATAGTGATAATTGAAGGGTGTGACTTATATTACAAGAGAATATTAGTCGTGATAATTGAAAGGTCATGCCTATAAAAAAAAAGGAATTAGTTTCACAGTGAACAAGTTTCACAACATATCAACTCCCTTTTTTAGATTCAAAATCAAATTTACAGAAAGACTTTTTTTTAAGTCTTGCTTTAAAATATTGCTCGCAAGGGACTTATATCAAATAAAAATTATAAAATACATAGCAACATGAACTGATGAACATAAATAAGATGACTTTTATTTTATTTCAAATGCACCAATAAACCATGATAGACACTCTTGAAAATATTTTGTTCAACGAAGATAGATTTTAAAAATACAATTTCTCCTATAAAATGTGTTCATGATATAATTATATTTATAAACTCATATCGTTATTCTTATAAATCAATACTCATAACATTAAAGGCATGATTGGTATGACTTAATGAAATGAATTAATAAATGTAATGAAGGTCTGAATGGAATGATATAGGTCTGAATAAAATATAAGTATTGATGAATCTGCTTTAAAATTATTATTATTAATTATTATTTATACTTTAATATTAATATTATTATTAATTATTGTATATATTTTTAATATATTATTATTTTTAGCTTTTAATATATATTTTTTATAATTACAAGAATAATATTATTATTGTGTTTATTATAATAATATATAATTTTAATAAACATATATATGTATATTAATATGTTTTTAATTATTGTTGAAAGTATTAGTTAATAATAACGTTATATATATTTTTAATATTTTTATTATTAATAATATATTATTAAATAATAATATTTTTATTTTTTTTTTATTAAATTATTATTAAGAATTCTTAATTTATATTTTTTGAGATGCAGTATTATTATTAAAAAAATTATATTATTTCTATATTTTAATATTATTATATTTAATATGATTATTATTATTATTATTATTATTATTATTATTGGAGTTGGTTATTATTTTTATTTTTATTAAATAATTTTTTTAATAAAATAATATTATTATTAAATTATTATTGTTGTTGTTGGGAAGAAGATAATATTATGAAATGAATGATAATATTTTTTGTGGAAAAAAATTTCATTCTTCAAAATGTGGAATACATAAACTCATGGGGTATGTAAGGAATCACAATTCCTTTATTTTTGGGAAAGATCATACCTAATGGAATTATTATTCCTTCCAAAAATACATGTCAATTAATGTATTTGGAATAAATTAAGGAATGGTCATTTTATTCCCTATCTATTCCAA
This sequence comes from Stenogyne calaminthoides, assembly GCA_037126765.1. Classification (NCBI taxonomy): domain Eukaryota; kingdom Viridiplantae; phylum Streptophyta; class Magnoliopsida; order Lamiales; family Lamiaceae; genus Stenogyne; species Stenogyne calaminthoides. The sequence goes on from JBBCBC010000002.1 coordinate 33,820,885, forward strand.
GATACCAATCACATCCTAAATGCTATTTGAAATTGTTGTGGTCGGCAACCATTTTGGATGGAGTGGGTCTCATGTACACCCCAGGTGCACCGTGCACTAATAGTGTATTTTAAAATCGTGCAAATTGTTATATTAAAAAATTCAAGTTGTTTACACTGAATCGTGCAACTATTTTTTTGCATATTAATAATTGCATGGTTCAATGTGAATAAATTGCACTTTTCAATATAACAATTTGTACGATTTTAAAATACATTATGAGTGCACGGTGCACCTGAATATGTATAAGACTTGACCTTTTGGATGAACATCAAATCCAATGACTAGCAAGGGAAAGGATGAAAACCAATATCACTAAAAATACCGCAATTTTAATTTAATTTTACTAAAATATCAATTAATATTTTGGTAAATTGTGAAATTTTAGAAAAATTTAACATGAAGTTTAGATAATATATTATATAGCCCAAATACTTATTGTATATTTGATGGATCAAAGATTTGACCCTGAAATATAGTCTAAAGATAGGGAGAAACGGAAGAGAACACAAGGAAAAGCAAAAGAAACCGAAGGAGTGTCATTTTATTTATATAGTAACATTTTTATGTTCATATAATAATATAGTTTTTAATATTTTATATGTGTTATTCAAAATGACATGTTTGTGTTACTTTTTTTTGCAGTAACACATATTTGTTCTTATAGTAGCACATATTTATCATTTTTCTTTTGGAGTTTTGGTGCATTCAGTTTATTGTGAATTATGGTGTGCGATTTTTTTACACATTTCTCTTGCTTCTACCCGCACAATTGTAGTGCACATGATCAGTTTGCCTCCAACTTTTGTTCACGTATTTTTAAATAAAAAAATTTACACGTCTGGTATTACTTGTACTATGAACTATTATTGTCAATCTTAGTAATATAAAATAAAAAATATATAAGTTAAAGGACGAATTTTAAATTTTGAAAGTCAAGAGGATAAAAATCCAAATCCCGAAAAGTTAAAAGTACGAAAAAGACTGTTTTCACAAAAATAAATAATATATTACTTTCACACTATAATTATTTTTTCAACTTATTTTGGGTTTTATTTTCAATTTTATGACAGTGTTTTGACTTTTCTATTTATTTATTTTTTAATAATAAAAAATAAATATTATTTAAAAAAATTAGTATCAAAGGTACTCAAAAGAAGATATACAATTAGACACATTTGGTTCGCGGGATTGATCGGGATAGACCATGATTAAGATTTTAATCTCAACTATTCACCGTTTGGTTTGTGAGATGAGGGTATATGATATACTTTAAGTCCGGGTAGAAAATGTATTAAATTCCTCCATAGAAAGATATATCAATCTCATGTGAAAAGTGAGATATAACATATCTCAAATACAATATTACAAATTGTCCTTATATTGTTTGAATAGATTCACAATAATGAAGCGTGATTGTTTCAATTCAATTTAAGGTTATTTATGACATTTCAATATATATCTCATCTAATCTCTCAATTCAATCCTACAATCTAAACACATATTTTGATTCAAACAAATCCAGTCCAATCATACTCAATCTCACTCAATCCTATCATACATAATCAATCAAGTCTCGTGAACCAAACACCCTCTTAGAGTTTACAAAAGAACAAAATAGTATTTCTCATGTAGCTACAAAACTGAGAAATTTGGATCATGTGTTGTACAGAATCGTATTGTAAGTCTACTACACATTACGACACAATATATGATCCAAATCCAACTATAGGACTCCCCTAATAAGTAATCACACAATTTGGGATTCATACACCAATTTTCTAATGCAAAGTTAGCAACATTCCTACCTTTTAAAGATAAAAAGCACCACGATTTTGTTCGAATTTCCTCAAAGTTAAACTACATTTATCAATGTTTGTCACGAACAATCGTAACAAAAGACAAGCAAAAAAAAAATCAAAATTGAGAGTAAAATGAACGGAGATCGTGCACGCTTTACAATCACATGTATCATGTGGCTTTTTTTTATTAGTTAAAATAAAGTTTATTTGAATAAATTTAAAATTTTATTTTTAAGATATTATTATTTATATAAAAAGAAAAAGTTATATCAAAATTCTCAACTTTCTTTTCTCTAAAAAATAGACTAATATTGATATATTTTGAATCACAATTTAATATTCTCTATTTTCTCTTCTAAATTATCATTCCTTGTAATTTTTTCATTTTTCTATCACATAAAAAAATATTGATTATAAACTATATTTTCTCTTAAATGATTTAATATATTTCTTACATCTTATAAATGTAATAAACATTAAGTATAAATAAATATAATTGTAAAGCAATAAAATAGAAAAACTATGTTGTTTTAGGTTTTTTGATAAAATATGAAAAAGGAAGAGATCGCGTTGAGTGGTAGATTGTTATAATTAAGTTAAGTAAAAAAATTTATACATGTATATTTTTATTATTAAAGGATAAAAAGTTAAAAATTCATATAAAATAATTTCATGCACTTTTCTCAAAATTTTAAAATATTAAAATATTAATACCCAAATTATAGTTTCCACGTATTTTCTGGGGATAATTTTTTAGCATTGGTGTAACTAACTGTAGATGTTCACACGAGGAAGGAAGAGTGGCAATCATTATAAATGGGGTCGTGATGGTAACCGTAACATCCATCATCATCAATTAATTGAAACCAGCCACAGTCGCCAATTCTTCTTCCACCTTTTTTTGTCATCATTAGTATTTATTGCTAAAATTTATAATAATAATATCATTGAGAGAGAGGTGAAGAGACTTGGAAAAGAGAACAGATAGACTTGCAAATTACAATTAATTAATTACTATTTTTATAAAAAAGAAATTGAAAGGGGGCTTTGGGTTAAGGTTTGGAATTATATGAATCAAGATCAAATTTTTATTTTTGGATTTACACTGACTGATTAAATCACTCCAACAGACACCCTTTTTCTTCACTAGAAGATTATTTCATTTGTCTTTAACATCGAGGCCCATCAAAAATCACGTGAATAAAGCGCACAAAATTGAATCATAATTTATTATATAAATTTATTTGGATAGTTTAAATATACTAAAATTTAATATTAAATTTATAGCTAAGTCTTGTACACAACAAGCGAATTGTATAAAAAGTGCGATTTGTAGTGTATTTTTAAAACATATTCTCAGGTCAAATTTTTTCTAATTTAGATTGATTATTTCCTAAAAAGGAAATAAAGCAATTTTCTTTACAAAACAATACCCCTTACAAATAACACTTATTTGCATCACATGTCACTCCACTACTCACACACTAAATCCATTTTACATCATTTAATACTAATAAACAACATATTTTTAAAGGTGAATTGACATTCATACCCCTCCACCAAACCCACTTTACATCATTTAATACTAGGTTATTTCACACTTTTCTTAAACTCCGGATCTACAGTAATCAGATAATCAAAATTAGGACGGAGGGAGTATAATTTATTTACACTGAAACATGCAACTTGTTTCACGAACAAATGTTGCACGTTTCAGCATAAAACAAATTGTATGGTTCAACGCCACATATTGTATGTTACAAATATACACTATGATGTGCTATTTACTTAATGCAAAGAAGACACACTCTAAATTTATTTAAACTATATAGTAATATAAAGAGAATAATAAAAAAGTTATTCTTCAAGTTTTTTAAAAAAGATTAACAAAATTTATCTAAATATTATTTTACATAAAAACCAAACCATAAACTAAAGAAAATTAGAATAAAAATGAATAAATTTATAAAAAATCTCAAATTTAAGTAAAATAGATTATAAATTAATTATAAAGTTGTAATTAATAAATTATAAATTTATTAATGTTAAATTTTAAAATTACAGTAAAAAAAGGAATAAATCAATTTTTTTTGGGTGAAATCAACAATTTTTTTGGGACCAAATCTGTAATTAATGAGGCATGTGACTCACTTTTATTAGCAATGGACATAAAATTTTAAGGGAACAAATTTAAATAAAAATAGACCATTTTGCAATTGACACATTCTCTTTAGACCAAAATTGTAATTTACCCATAGTGGAGACACAACTTGCTAAAAATGGAAAATTAAAGTTTTGTTAGGAACTCCATAAATAATTAAATGTAAAATTTTGTCCCAATGAACACATTATACACATACAAAATAAATATCTATAACTGATTTTTTTTTATTAATTAAATGTTTAAAATATTTTTTGTAAAATTAATACCACCTTCGTCTCAATTTTAACCGCGCATACATTGTGTGCTCAGAGTTTAAAAAAAAAGTGATAAAAATATTGAGATTAGTATTGAAAATTCAACTCTATTGAGTAGAATAATATTTATTAGAGGTGATAAAGTGTTAAGGGTACGAGTGAGTGACATGTTGCAAATACGTGTGTGTTTGAAGCAGTTTCATTCCTCTGTGTTATTTTATCATATTCCAAATATATTCTACTTTCCGGATCTTTAACACATGGACCCAGAATTATGGTGGACCATTGGATAATATTTTAATTTTCACTTATCATACATCCACAATATAGAATATGAAGTGAAATACTGAAAATGAAATAGATGATATCACTCGATGTTTGAAAGATATGAGTTAAAATGAGTATTTCAATTTAAAAAAATATACAGTTAAAATTGAGGCGAATCTAAACGGAATATGTGCAGTTAAAGATTTGGATTGAGGGAGTATACATCACATCAATTTCGAAAGGCAATCTTGAAAAGGCTGCAAACTTTAGCCTCCCTCCACGGCTATATAAACAACCATTTGCATTCTTCAATTGTCAAAAGTATCACGCTTTGCCATAATAAGTGTCAAAACTTACATATAGAGAGAGAGAGAGAGAGAAATAAATAAAAATGGTGGCGGAAGGTGGTGGTGCGGTGGCGGCGGTGGTGGTGAGAGAATATTGGGAGAAAAAAGACTGCAAGGCGGTGGAGGAAATGGAGAATAGTTGCGACGTGGGGCCCAATGGGGGACTGTCCCTCTACACCGACCAATTAGGGGACCCCATTTGCCGGGTTCGCAATTCCCCTGCTTATCTCATGCTGGCAAGTTTTTTTTATATATTAATTCTACGTTACCCTTTTTTCTGCTTAAACTATAATCTGTTTTATTATTGTTATGCTGACGTGGAGGTGGTTTTTCAGGTGGCGGAGATGGTGGCGGACAGCGGCGGAGGAGGAGGAGAAATTAAGGAGAGGAGAGAGATCGTGGGGACGATTAGGGGGTGTATCAAAACCGTTACTTGTGGCACCAAACTCTCTAGAAATGATAACTTTAAAGCTCTCCCAGTTTACACTAAACTTGCCTATATTTTAGGCCTTCGCGTTTCTGCATCTCATAGGTACGAAAAATACTACTCCCTCCATCCCATTAGCACACTTTTTTTTTTTTCAGTCCCATAAGACTTTATACAACCATTTTTTTACATACTCTTCTCCACTTATAATTTTACAACACACACTACCCCATAAAGCCATTTTTTTTAGCAATTTTTTTTTATCTTTGTGCCCAAAAATTGGTGCAAAGTGTTTGGGACAGAGGGAGTATATTTCTTTCATTTATCACATTATTTCAATATTTACCTTTTATCTCGATGTATATATGTGTATCCTATAATTTATTAATTATACTGTACTTTCATATTAATTGTTCAACAATGATCAACACAAATTACCAAAATTTGGATTTATATATGTGAGGTCACCTAACTATTGATTCCCCACTTGTTTCTCTCTTTTTCTCTTCGTTCATACTATATAAATTAGGCAAATTCTTGTATACAAAATCAAATTCTTAGTATTACTTCTTTTTTTTATTAGAAAAATGAGATTTTATAAACAAAAATGGGTATGAGAAGTACATAATATTTACATTCCATCGGATATGCGATACATCTCTAGTCCAGTCACCAAAGGAAACAATATCTATACTTCTTAATTTTCAACTTATTCACCTAACTATATTAATTATTTTTGTTAAATAATTTTTCACTGAACAACAGCATTAGTTGGATAATAATAATTTTTATTTAATATTTTTTTATTAAATAACGGTGCAATTGGTGATATCCAGATAATATCAGTCTACTAGTCTACTTTCTACGTTTGTGTAAAAGGTAAGAGTAGGGATATTTGTATAAATTAAATAATGTAAAATTAATTTTAGAATTAAAAAAATAATGATATTTTATGTAATATTAAAAAGTACTTTTTTTACAAATATTTAATTGAGTTGAGACTGAGAAGTATTTGTTTATATATATTCTAAATTTAATTAAAAAAAATATGGGATGTTTTGCAGGAGAATGGGGATTGGATTGAAGCTAGTACGTAATATAGAAGAATGGTTTGGAGAAAACGGTGCTGAATATTCCTATATGGCCACTGAAAACGACAACCAACCATCCGTCGCACTCTTCACTAAAAAGTGCGGCTACACCAAGTTCCGTACACCCTCCATCCTGGTCCAGCCCGTGTTCGCTCACCGACTCACTATCAGCGACCGAGTCACCATCATCAAACTCGCCGCCGCCGACGCCGAGTCCCTCTACCGCCGCCGCTTCTCCGCCACCGAGTTCTTCCCCCGCGACATCGACGCCGTGCTCAACAACAAGCTCAGCCTCGGCACGTTCCTCGCCGTCCCAAACGGGTCGTCGTGGCCGGGGGGCGGGGACGAGTTCATCGCGACTCAGCCCGAGTCGTGGGCCGTACTCAGTGTGTGGAACTGCCAGGACGTGTACAAACTCGAGGTGCGGGGCGCGTCGCGCGTGAGGAGGGCGTTGGCGAAGACCACGCGCGTCTTGGACCGGGCTTTTCCGTGGTTGAGAATTCCTTCGGTGCCCGAGGTTTTTAGGCCGTTTGGGTTTCATTTTCTTTATGGGCTTGGTGGGGAAGGCCCAAATTCTATGAAGATGATTAAGGCCCTGTGCCGTTGGGCCCATAACTTGGCCCAACAGAGTGGGTGCGGGGTGGTGGCCACTGAGGTCTCAAACCGGGAGCCGCTCAGGTTAGGGATACCGCACTGGGAGAGGCTATCGTGCGCCGAGGATTTGTGGTGCATAAAGCGATTATGGGAAGACTACAGTGACGGGTCCGTCGGTGACTGGACTAAGTCACCGCCTGGCTCGTCTATTTTTGTTGATCCAAGAGAGTTTTAGTTTGGCTAAAAATAATCTAGTTAATTTAGAAAACAAAAATGAAAATTTAAAAAAAAAAATCTTTATTTTAGATTTTATTTGGGGTTAACTTTTTATGGAATGAATGATTGGTGAATATTATGATGGTAGTGGAATGGAAGAAATGAGAATATGTATGGATCCAACTTTTGTTGTGTAAAGAGAAATGCCATCTCCTTTTTGTAAATGGATGTAGTTAATTTTCTCTAAGATTTAGATCCTCCATTTCTCTTACATATTTTTTGTTTGCATGTGATGTTGGATTGCTGTATTATGTTATGGCAATCATTATCGTAATATATTGGGATATTCGAAAGTGTGACATATCATGAATTATATAAAGCACCGGGTGACATCAAATATTTATATATGGGTATATGAATATACTTCAGAAAAAAGATGTGGGTTGCAATCTTTGAGTCGCTAGTGACAATTATATATTGGAGAAACCACTGGCGTTTGCCTTTTCATGAAGGCCACAATTTCGTTTAGGGTACAATTTTTTTTTTCTTAGGGGTGTGGGTGGGTTGTGTGGGGTGGGGGGTGGGGGTGCGGCTATTAAGTTTCATGAATCCATTGTTTGTGGGTCTCTATGTAAACATGTGTGTCTAACGTACACAAATTAAACACACATAAATACTAATAATATGAATTTATAAATGTAATACTATCAGTTGATAAATATCATGATATTATTTTATAAATTTAATTGTATCAATTTCCTATTGTGGACAAATTTCATCAAAGATTGATTATCAATTTATTGGTCATATAATATAGAGTGAGTCTCATGTGCACCTGGGTGCACCGTGCACTCATAGTGTATTTTAAAAGCGTGCAATTATACAAAACAGAAACGTGCAATTATTTCAAACATAAACATGCAACTATGTTCCCATATTAACAGTTGCACTTTTTTGTGTAAATAAATCACACTTTTTAATATAACAAGTTGCACGCTTTTAAAATGCACTATGAGTGCACAGTGCACCCGAGTGCATACAAGACCTAGCCTATAATATATGTTTTTCTAATACCAATAAAGCAAAATTTATATGTGGGCACATATATTCTTAAATTCAAATTAGGGATATATATAATTAAAAGATTGTGTCTCATGGGCTTCAGGTGCACTATGCACTCATATTATATTTTAGAACCGTGCAATTTATTATATTGAAAGATGTAACTTATTTATAGTGAAACGTGCAACTATTAATATGAAAAAATAATTGCACATTTTCGTGTAAACAAGTTGCATCTTTCAGTATAACAAATTGCACGATTTTAAAATGCACTATGAGTGCACGGTGCACCTAAATACATACAAAATTTAGCCTAATTAAAATAATGTATGAGCTGTCGAACTCTTAAATGAATTAACCGTAATCATATATCAGTTCATTTAAATCATGTGCCTGTGTGTCCTAAATTGTGAGTATACTCTATAATTTATGCTGCATGTTATATGGCTTAGTATTTTATATATAATAGCAGCAATTAGTGGATTGAAGGTTAAAGTCCATTTGTTTTATAAAGCAAATTCCCTCACCAATGGAAGCTATGTTGCTAACATTAGAGGGGTGAAGATGATTAAATATATTTAAATGGCAACAAAGAAAACTTAATCCATAAGGATGATAGAGTATCTGAATATGGATTGGCCGAAATTAGGTGTGAGCACAAATTAAGGTGACGTTCTGAAACTCTATTTAAATAGTAGAAGCACTTTTATTTTGAATAAATTGAGTCTGATGTAAACTTAAAGTAAAAGTGCTTTTCACTATTCCGTGATTATTTGAAAACAGGCTCTAAGAGTAGTGGCAGCTAGTAGCCCTGTACTGATATTTTGGAGACGCAAAACACCATCTTATCTTTACTCTTAGAAAGATGATTGAGTTCCATTTTCCCTGTTTTTTTTTTTTTTTTATAACTTGATATCCGACTCAAAGGTCGATTAATTAATTCGAGGATTATAACCTACCGTCCACTAACGAGTTCCACTTCAAGTCAGAGCAAAACTCTATATGGATTAACTAGTCTATCTCAAAAGTTTATCGCACCTAAGGAGTTTCGAATTTGAGACCTAAAAATGAGCACACTCCTAAGTCCCAAGCGAGATACAATTCTTCCGACTCTTATTTTATATGTAAATTTGTTAAATAAATTGCATTTTAAATATATGAATAAGTTCATCCTCAGTTAAGTTACAACTTGAGTTTTAAAGTTGAGGCAAATTTTGGATATATATATATATATATAACTTGTTCACCGTAAAATTCATTTTATATTTACAAATTTGACCCTTCAGTTATTAGATCTAATTCCATTTTATAATATAAATTATATCATTTAAGAGTGAATCTCATGTGCACTCGGGTGCACCGTGCATTTATAGTGTATTTTAAAAGCGTGTAACTATAAATAACATAAACGTAAAACTATTCCAAACAGAAACATGCATCTATGTTCCCATATTAAGAGTTGCACTTTTCTGTGTAAATAAGTCACATTTTTCAGCATAACAGTTGCATGCTTCTAAAATGCACTATGAAATCTTATGAATCGAAGACATACAAAAGACCATCATTTAATTAACCCTTGATGGGTATATACATTTGACAAGACAAATTGATGGGTCTCACAAGATTGTGTGGCGTGCGATGTAGACATTTGTTCTGTCGCGTCGCCCACGTGACATAATTTTTTTTTAGTTATTTATTTAATTAATAGAATTATTAATTAGAATTAACTAAATAATTAAACGTATTAATTATTACTTAGAATTAGCTCATTAAACGTATTAATTAATATTATTTAATTAATTTAAAAATATTAATTATTTAGTTATAAAATGTATTAGTTCTTTCATTGAAAAATATTATAGTTGTATTGTCATAAAGTATTTGTTCATTAATTAAAAAGTATTGATACAAATAATATTAAGCACTCTAAAAATATTTAGCAGTCTTAAAAAATGTGTTCAAATAATATTAAACATAAATTTAATACAGTTTTAATTAATAATAAACATAAATAAAATTTAAATATATTTTCCCCAATCTAAGCACGGTCTTTTTTTTATATGTGACCCTTCAATATCTAATTGGGGGTTTCTTCATCCTTGACGCATGAATGTTGCACAGACTTTGAAAAATGTTATTCTGAAATCAGCTGGATCTCCATTAATCCTGAATTTACCCTTTAATTAAAATAATAAAGAATTTTATTAAGATATATAGTTTTACAAAATAATAGTAAGTGTAAAATACAAACATGATTAAACCTACTGCGAATATAGTCCACATGTGTTCCCAGCACTCGGAAGGAACCATGGGCCAGTTTGTCCATTTTGTATCAAAGTACTTGCAGCATATACCACGTACCACGTTATTGACACAGTATCCAAACCGTGCGATAAAATTGTTGTGTCCAAGTAGTTTGTCCATATTAAGAACGATATTATTTATAAAAATTTCAAACGATATATTATTTAAAAAAATTAGATTACCTCCCGTCTTTGTCCAACCACATCAATGGCGTGGGTCTATCTTGGTTGCCCACATTGTTGTCATGTAATGTGTATATTTATTTTTTCATGTTTAAATTAATAATTGAACTAATACTTTGCAGTTAATGAACTAATACTTTATGACCAAACAATTATAACACTTTTCAATGAAACAACTAATACTTTAGAATTAATAAATTATAAATTAATTCATTTAATTAGTGTGAAATTAATTAATTATAATTGATAAATTATAAATTAATACTTTTAATTTAATATTATTAAATTAATCAAATAATAACAATTAATACATTTAATTAGTATGTGATTAATTAATTTCACACTAATTAAATTATTATAAATTAAAAACCAAAATTAATTACTAATGTGTTATTAATTAATTAATTTAAAAAACAGAAATAAAAAAAAACAAAAAAAATCAAATTTATGTCAAGCGTAAAAAGAAGCGACAGATAAGGCTCAAGCGTCACGCCCACGACTTAATAACACAATGATTGGCAACCATTAGGGATGTAAAAAATGTGTATATAGCAATTATGCAGCTAATATCCTGTGATGGAGGGAGCATGACTCATGAGGGAACAAATCGGGATTGCGACGTCGTGATTCTGATCCATCATTCTTTCCAATATACTACTTAAATTTAAAGATTTTATTTTTACGGATATTTTAAATTTGAAGTTAGATTAGATATACTTAAAAAATTCAATCTAAACGGAATCTTAAAACCAAAAGTTATTACTCCATTATTGTCTATAAGACAAATTTTCATGTGCACCATTTATACCAATTTTTATTTGGTTCAATTAGATTTTAATTCAATTTTTTTTTTACCAGTTCATTTATTTTTGGCTTGACCCGAACCGACGCCCTCTAAAGTGGTTTGGTTCATTGGTTCACTCATCCCAAAGTTAGTTCTTTGGTTCATTTCCTACCAAATAAGTTATGATTTATGATTCATTATTTAGTGTTTATGAATGTAGTTGATTCATCTAAATTGAAATTGAATTCAATTGCACCAATTGTATTTTTTGTACAATTATTTGCACACAAATGTCACTTTATAGAGTGTGCACTCTGTCTATAAGGAATAAACCAAAAGTTATTAATAATGAAGGATAAATTTAATTACAATCATTATTTAAATTTACATCATAAAAAATCTAAAAATGGCAACAAAACAGGGGCGCGGCGGATTTTTAGAGTCACGAGTTTCATGAAATTGGGTTAAATCCTAAATGTAATGATGAGCGTGGAAAGTGGAAACGTTAGTGATGAAGAAATGATAACCATATATAAAGTGAAAACACAATGCGTCCCTATTTATGAAATTGTTACACGTGATAGTTGAAGCGTCAAATAGTTATCATGAAGTCGAGATTCATAAATCATAATTCCAATAGTTATCATGTGATAGTTGAAGCGTCAAATAATTATCAACTTGCTTTGAATGTAATATTTTATGTCGCATCTTTACACTTATATGAATAAATATATTTCATTTACATGATCAATTTTTTATGAAAATAAGATATAATAAATAATTGAATCAATCAGCACTAGATTATAAGATAAAAGTTTTAGGAACATAATCTTCTATGCATAACTCATGATATTTTAAGTATATTTAGTGATGTTCTAACTACTTAAGATATCTCACCGGTTAAATTGAGAGATTTGTATTAAAATATATAAGAACTTATATAAAAAAAAATATTAATTATAATTGTAAAACAAAAATATCAAATAGAAAATGGTTGTGGAATAAGTGATTTTAGTGTGGTCGGAAAGGTTAATGTCTTGGATAATTTCAATTTCATTGGCTAATAATTTGAGTCCAATAACTAGGGGTGTAAACGAGCTGAGTCGAGTCGAGTAGTGCTGAACTCGAACTCGACTCGATTAAAATACTCGAAACTTAACTCGAACTCGAGAAGAAACTCGATATACTCGAACTCGGCTCGAGTTCGACTCGATTACCTATATAATTTTATAAAATTAAATATAAAATATATTATTAAAATATAAATATATATATTTAGTAAAATTAATGACAAAAATTTGATATACTCGAACTCGGCTCGAGCTTGACTCGATTACCTATATAATTTTATAAAATTAAATATAAAATATATTTATAAAATATAAATATATATACATTTAGTAAAATTAATGGCATAATAGTAATTACATTGCAAGCTCGATTAGGCTCGCGAGCCTATCGAGCTGAGAATTTATGAGCTCGAACTCGAACTCGATAGCTACTCAAGTAACTCGAACTCGACTCGACTCGATTATTGTCGAGTCGATTTTGATCTTTTTACGAGTCGAGCACGAGTAGCTCGCGAGCTGGCTCGACTCACTTACACCCCTACCAATAACGTTCTAAAGTAAATACTAATAAATGTCAAAGTGACTTAGCTCATGTGGTTAGAACACCACTACCCAGACCGAGAGGTTATGTGGTTAGAACACCACTACCTAGACCAAAAGGTCCTGGATTCGAGACACGCTGCCCCCCCCCTAATGGGATTTAAATGAGATTTTCTACCCTCTTTGGGTATTCTCCACCCTCTATGAGTTTGTTGCAGCGAGTGCAGAAAGCAATTTGCAGAGCTAGATGAAGAAAGAAAGATGCGTTGCGGTTGAGGTTCCGGCCAATAGTAGGATGAAATATATGTGCCACGATGTGAGGTGGATAATGTCTTAGTCCGGGCTTAATCCGTATACCACGAGCTCATATCCAGGGTCGCTCCCAGTTTAGCGGAATTTGGGTCATCCTCCTCCGATCCTCACGCTTGGTTCGAGGCAAGTCTTCCCCCGAGTTGGGTTTGAAGAATTAGCTTAGCTAGAGAGAGATTAATTGTTCTAGTTGAGTTGTATTCTTTTTGTAAAAAAAAAGTAAATAATAAATGTAACATCTATAAAAAAGTTAATTGTGAGATGGTACAAATAAAATTCAATTTGAAGAAGGTTTTTCGATATCATTCTTATTAATTACATGAAAAGTTAATTATTTATTAGAATTTTTTTTAAATAGCTAAATAAAATACAACATTCATGTTTTGTTAATTGTCTCATTTTATCCGAAATAACATTTCTATTTATTTATCACTTTGTTAAACATTAAATTTGTCCATTTTCTATTCAATAATAACCATAATAAATATTATGACAAAAACTCGTATGAGACGATCTCATACATGAGAATGAATACAATTTAACTCAAGTGTGCCTTAATACTATTAGGATAAAAATTAATTGAAAGTTAATCCCTCCGTCCCAACATTACTTGAACACTTGCCTTATTTGTGTTGGGATTATACTAGAAAGTATGCTTTTACTTTGTATAATCAGACTAACTGAATTTCGGACTTATTTACTGAAATAAATTGTTTATCACTGATGCTTTAAATATCATCGAATGTTACATATATTTACTGCATAACTGTTCATTAAATAGTACGTGTTACATTGTAGTTAATTTAGTGATACCAAGATCAAAGAAGATTAAATTAACAGTTCCTTGTAACTAAAAGTACACAATTCACGACCTAGATGGAAATGAACAATCCATCGTGAAAGGTTGTAGTGTAAGGCTCAGATTGGTTTGTCTTGACCAAGAGATTACACTAGTGCATGACTGATGCATTGAAGAGGACCTTTCAGAACTGAACTAGGAAGAATTAGACCTCAGTGGTTAGTTATTTCTTAATCTTCGTCCCTTAAATAGGATTGCGTGTGGTTAGTAACTATTGCTTTGACTTATTATGGGAAGAGAATCAGTGAGATTCAATACCCTATATCTTGGGCAATATTATTGGTCACATGCGATTGCTAAGATTTAATACGGAGAATTGTGTGCAAGTACGCTTGTTCGATTTGCCCCTTGGGAGGTTCATAAGTTTTATCATACCAAATCTTGCAAGTGGAACTAGTTTCCGGTATGGATAATAATGTTGAACCGTTCCTTTACCAAGGATAAAAGATATTAATTAATGGAAAGCTATTTCAGCGGCTTGAATTAATTAATGGGCTAGATAATCTTAAACACGAGAAATAATAATCGGGAGCCATATTAACTGTAATATGGGTTAAGATGAATAGTGCAATATTAATTATGTAGTGAGATTAATTAATATTTATGGGCTTGAATAATATTAAGGCTCAATATTGATAATTCAAGGTCCATTGGAATGTCCAATCTTAATTCTCCTAAAGGCCCCCCAAGTAGCCCAAGATAAAGTTCAATAACTGAAAAAAGTGTTTAAAAATAAAATAAATCTTGTCTTTTTATTTTTTCCTTGTTTTTCGAAAATTATGGATAAAAGGGGAGAAAGATTTTCTTTGAATTTTGTTATGGAATGAAGATATGTATTCTTGGAATACAAGATTATCTCATTAAATTCAAGAAATCTCCCACTTGGTTATTCATATTTGATATTTTCGAATTTTTTGATAATTAAGGGAAAGAAAGATTTTCTTGATTTTCTTGAAAAAATATTATGGAAGATATGTATTTCTTGAAGTACAAGTACATCTCATAAATTCAAGAAGATCCAAATCTTGGAATCTTGTCCCTAAATTTTCAAAAAATTTCCATAACATGATGAGGTGGGATTTTTGTGGAATATTTTAATTATGGGGAAAAGAATATAGGAGATATATTCAAGATTTCTTGGAGATCAAGAAAATATTTTCCCACATTGTTTCTTCCCTAAAAATCGTCCACCACCCCATCTATAAATAGGGGATGATTCTTTCATTCCCAAGTGCAATTCCATGTGCTGGAAAAATTAGTAAATCCACAAAAGTGGTGCAACAAAGTTTATTTTTCCTTGTGTTAATTGTTCGCGAGTATCCTTCCACCGGATTGTCGAGCAAGGATTAGGGAATACTTGAGAAGGACTTTTGGTTTGTTTTCATATAAAAGACCATTGTCATTCCAAGAGGTAAGTTCGCGTAAACTCGTAGTAATTCCGCATGCGTAGAATTTACGTGAACTGTTTATATCCATGATTTGTTGTTGAATTATTATTTGAATTAATATGGGTTAATTCATGTTATTAATAATTATCATAATTAAATTTGTATTTAAATGTTCATCCCGAATAGATCCGTGCAACTAATTCCCCAACAACTGGTATCAGAGCCTCGATTTCGGGCTCTGAATTTTAAATTGTAATTTAATTCGCTGTCATTAAATTTTGAAATTGGATAGTAGAATTGCTAGATCTTTTTTGCAGGTATCCAATTGTCATGGAATTTAATGTGTTTATTTATGCATGCATATAAATTGTGATTTTTTAATTCGATTCGTTCGGATTCGTTTTGCCTCGTGAGAAAATCCACGAGTAGATTAGTATTTGTTTGATTTGATCAATGTAATAGACTAGTCTAGATCTAGGTTTATTTATTTTTGTAAATAAATTGTAACCGGATCGGAAACGGAGGCGGAGACGAAGAATTAAAAGACGGATCAAAATCGAGGGTAAGCGGCAGGTCGCGCGAAACGTGCCAAGGGAGGCACGCTACGATGCGGACGCGGACGCTGATGCCAAGACGGGCGTAGGGCGAGGCCGAGGGCGAAAGCGCATCGGATCCGACAGGCGACGATCTTGGGCGGGCGGGGCGAATCGCTTAGGCGACGACGGCGACGCTGGCGCAAGGCGGCTTTGGTCGAGGCTGTCTTTCTTGAGGGCGTCTATAAGCGACGCGACGGCGACGCCGCAAGACGGGCGGGCGACCGCTGAGAGGCGCGAGGGCGCTTATTCGACACTGGCCGGGAGTGCTAGGCGGGCACTCGACCATGAAGTGGTCGATGACGTGGCTTGACAAGACGTTTTTTTAAGACGGTCAAGTGGGAGCTTTTTAGAGACGAACGATGAAGGCAATGAAGACGATTTCTCGAGATCAAGACATGACAAAATTAACCATGACAATTGGATAAATGTGCCCAATATGTTTAATTTTTGTCTTGATGTTTATGCATTATTTATGCATATTTGAATTGTGTTTAAATTTGCGATGCATGAGAAAATGTTTTTGAAAAATCTCACTTTCGAAAATTACTAAGTATGTTTAAAAAATTAATTGACAATTTTATTCCAGATAATAAAATTGAATTAATTATTGACCTCCATGATTTATTTATTTGTGAATTCTTTTGTAGAAATTCCCCCCACGGGACGGTCAAAAGATAGCTTTCACATGAATAAATTCCAAACGGATGATTGCGGATTATTACTAGTGGCGACGATGACCCTCCCCACGAGGCTCGTTCAAAGAGAAATAATAATTCTATATTTAATCATGGTTATTACTTAGGTATAAAATTGATATGCATATACTTCCCCGAAGTCCCTGTCAATTTTATATTGGTCAAGTGGGAGCCAACTATTAATCTGGATATTAAAGGTTTATAAATCGTTTTTTTTTGTAATTTGCTTGAATGTGTTTAAATAATGACCCACCCCACGTGGCTTATTTAAAACTTTTGAGATGTTGGCTGATGCATGTTCATATTTTTTGGAGATTTTAATATGAAACATGTGATCGAATTTTGTGATATACTTGTGCTTATGCATATTATTATTTATTTCAGTTCATCATGTCGCAACCTTTTAATCCACTGTTCAATATACTTAAAGACAATTTGCTTACTGGTGAAAAATTTGTTGATTGGAGTCGTAAACTTACTATTGTCCTCACTGCACAAAGCCATAACTGGGTTCTCACTACACCTAAACCAGAAAAGCCAAATGACAAGTCAAGCAAATCGGTTAAGAAAGAGTATGCTGACTGGGAGCGTTATGTTGGGGAATAAGTTGCACGGATCTATTCGGGATAAATATTTAAATACAAATTTAATTCCAATAATTATTACTAGCATGAATTAATCCTATATTAATTCAAATAACAATTTAACAACAAATCATGCATATAATTAGTTCACGTAAATCCTACGCATGCGGAATTACTACGAGTTTACGTAAACGTACCTCTTGGAATGGTAATGGCCTCGTTGATTAAACACACCGAAAAACCTTCCCAAGTATTCCCTTAATCCTTACTCGACAATCCGGTGGTAGGATGCTCGCTAACAATTAACAAAAGGAAAATAAGCTTTGTTGCACCACCTTTGTGGATTTACTAATTTTTCCAGCACATGGAATTGTACTTGAGAATGAAACATTCATCCCCTATTTATAGAGGGTGGTGGTCGAAAATTTCATGTGAAATAGGGAGGAAAAAATCTTTTCTTGATCTCCAAGAAATCTTGAATATATCTCATATATTCTTTTCTCCATAATTAAAATATTCCACAAAATCTCACTCTCTTATTTGTTATGGAATATTTCGAAATATTAGGGATCAAGATTCCAAGATTTGGATCTTCTTGAATTTATAAGATACTCCTGTATTTCAAGAAATACATATCTTTCATAATATATTTTCAAGAAAATCAAGAAAATCTTTCTTGCCCTTTATATTAAAAATTTTCGAAAATATCTCCATAAATAACCAAGTGGGAGATTTCTTGAATTTAATGAGATAATCTTGTATTCCAAGAATACATATCTTCATTCCATAACAAAATTCAAAGAAAATCTTTCTCCATCTTTTATTTATGATTTTCGAAATTATGAGGAAAAAATAAGCAACAAATTTATTTTATTTTTAAACACTTTTTTCAGTTATTGGACTTTATGTTGGGCTACTTAGGGGGTCTTTAGGAGAATTAAGATTGAATCTTCCAATGGATCTTGAATTATCAATATTGAGCCACAATATTATTCAAGCCCATAAATATTAATTAATCCCACTACATAATTAATATTGCACTATCCATCTTAACCCATATTACAGTCAATATGGCTCCCGGTTATTATTTCCCGTGTTTAAGATTATCTAGCCCATTAATTAATTCAATCCACTGAAATAGCTTTCCATTAATTAATATCTTTTGTCCTTGGTCAAGGAACGGCAACTAAGTTGCCGGGTCCCCGTATCCAAACTTGATATGTTTTTCCCTATGATTATCTGCTTGAGCCTTAAATTCTTTGAATTTCTCAAAGGTCTCAGATTTATGCTTCATAAGGAAAATATAACTGTACCTTGAGTAGTCATCAATAAAAGTGACGAAATACTCATAACCTCCTCTTGTTTTGGTTGAAATTGGACCATATACATCTGTGTGAACGATTTCTAACACTTCTTTGGCTCTATTCCCCTTGGCTCCGAATGCCCTCTTGGTTATTTTACCCTCCAAACATGATTCGCAGGTTGGAATTGGTTCAACTTGGAGAAACTCCAGTGAACCGTCTTTCACCAACCTTTGGATCCTCTTTGGATTTATATATCCCAATCTTAGATGCCATAGAAGTGTCTCGTTCACGTTTGATGAACGTTTTCTTTTCTCGGAAATAGTTGATGTGTTATAGGGTGCACTTCTCCCACTGCTTCAGCTGCCACTCTTGTAGCATTGCCCAGTGTGATGAGGATCTCACTCTCACTAAGTTGCTTGGTCAAGACAAGCCAATCTGAGCCTTACACTTCAACCTTTCATGATGGATTGTTCATTTCCATCTAGGTCGTGAATGGTGTACTTTTGGTTACAAGGGACTGTTAATTTAATCTTCTGTGATCTGGTATCACTAAATTAACTACAATGTAACACGTACTATTTATTGAACAGTTATGCAATAAATATATGTAACATTCGATGATATTTAAAGCATCAGTGATAAACAATTTATTTCAGTAAATAAGTCCGAAATTTAGTTTTGATTATACAAAGTAAAAACATACTTTCCAGTATAATCCCAACAATCTCCCACTTATACTCAAAGTCTGCTTTTAAGTATACTACAACATGTCTCGTGTAGTTCCTAATACGTGACATCTATTGTCACCTACACGAACCTAATAATTTCTCCCACTTATACTCAAAGCAGATTGTCAACGGTCTTAACACCCATTCCTTCCACATGTCTCTCGAATGTATTCAGAGGCAGACCCTTTGTGAATGGATCTGCTAGGTTGTCTTCTGACGCTATCTTTGCCACCTCTATATCTCCTCTCTTAACGATATCTCGTATAAGATGGTATTTCTTTTCAATGTGTTTACTGGCTTTGTGGGCTCTTGGTTCCCTTGAATTTGCAACTGCTCCGGTATTGTCACAATAAACAGTGATTCTGTTGGGCAAATTCGGAACTACATTCAAGTCCACTAGGAAGTTCTTGAGCCAAATCGCTTCTTTCGCTGCCTCACAAGCAGCTACATATTCGGCTTCCATGGTAGAATCTGCGATGCATTTCTGCTTGACGCTTCTCCATGTCATGGCTCCTCCCCCCATGCAAAACACACTACCGGAGGTAGATTTTCTGGAATCTATGTCTGATTGGAAATCCGAGTCCGTGTAGCCGATGGGGATTAGACTATCTGATTGAAAAATTACCATTCTATCCTAAGTTCTTTTCAGATACTTCAGAATGTTTTTAACTGCCGTCCAACGTTCTTTCCCCAGGTTACTTTGATATCTTGCCACCATGCCAACGACAAAGCAAATATCTGGTCTCATACACTGCATTGCATACATAAGGCTTCCGACATCCGAAGCATATGGAATGCCTTTCATGTCATCTATCTCCTTTTGTGTCTTAGGGCACATTTTCTTGGATAGATGGATTCCATGTCTGAAAGGTACGAAGTCTTTCTTGGAATCCCTGCATGCTGAATCGTTTCAAGACAGTGTCTATGTATGAAGCTTACGACAAGCCTATCATCATTTTCTTGCGATCTCGAGTGATCTTGATCCCAAGGATGTGTGCGGCTTCCCCTAAGTCCTTCATATCAAATTGTTTTGAAAGCCATGTCCTTATGTCTGATAAAACCTTTACATCATTCCCGATGATCAGAATGTCGTCTACGTATAGTACTAAGAATACCAATGCAGTTCCTGTTGGGATTATACTGAAAAGTATGCTTTTTACTTTGTATAATCAAAACTGAATTTTCTGACTTATTTACTGAAATAAATTGTTTATCACTGATGCTTTAAATATGATTGAATGTTACATATATTTACTGCATAACTGTTCAATAATTCGTACGTGTTACATTGTAGTTAATTTAGTGATACCAGATCACAGAAGATTAAATTAACAGTCCCTTGTAACCAAAAGTACACCATTCACGACCTAGATGGAAATGAACAATCCATCATGAAAGGTTGAAGTGTAAGGCTCAGATTGGCTTGTCTTGACCAAGCAACTTAGTGAGAGTGAGATCCTCATCACACTGGGCAATGCTACAAGAGTGGCAGCTGAAGCAGTGGGAGAAGTGCACCCTATAACACATCAACTATTTCCGAGAAAAGAAAACGTTCATCAAACGTGAACGAGACACTTCTATGGCATCTAAGATTGGGATATATAAATCCAAAGAGGATCCAAAGGTTGGTGAAAGACGGTTCACTGGAGTTTCTCCAAGTTGAACCAATTCCAACCTGCGAATCATGTTTGGAGGGTAAAATAACCAAGAGGGCATTCGGAGCCAAGGGGAATAGAGCCAAAGAAGTGTTAGAAATCGTTCACACAGATGTATATGGTCCAATTTCAACCAAAACAAGAGGAGGTTATGAGTATTTCGTCACTTTTATTGATGACTACTCAAGGTACGGTTATATTTTCCTTATGAAGCATAAATCTGAGACCTTTGAGAAATTCAAAGAATTTAAGGCTCAAGCAGATAATCATAGGGAAAAACATATCAAGTTTGGATACGGGGACCCGGCAACTTAGTTGCCGTTCCTTGACCAAGGACAAAAGATATTAATTAATGGAAAGCTATTTCAGTGGATTGAATTAATTAATGGGCTAGATAATCTTAAACACGGGAAATAATAACCGGGAGCCATATTGACTGTAATATGGGTTAAGATGGATAGTGCAATATTAATTATGTAGTGGGATTAATTAATATTTATGGGCTTGAATAATATTGTGGCTCAATATTGATAATTCAAGATCCATTGGAAGATTCAATCTTAATTCTCCTAAAGACCCCCTAAGTAGCCCAACATAAAGTCCAATAACTGAAAAAAGTGTTTAAAAATAAAATAAATTTGTTGCTTATTTTTTCCTCATAATTTCGAAAATCATAAATAAAAGATGGAGAAAGATTTTCTTTGAATTTTGTTATGGAATGAAGATATGTATTCTTGGAATACAAGATTATCTCATTAAATTCAAGAAATCTCCCACTAGGTAATCTATATTGAAATTTTCGAAAATTTGGAAATATAATGGGCAAGAAAGATTTTCTTGATTTTCTTGAAAAGATATTATGGAAGATATGTATTTCTTGAAATACAAGAATATCTCATAAATTCAAGAAGATCCAAATCTTGGATTCTTGCACATATTATTTTCGAAAAATCCATATTTAGAGGAGGTGGAATTTTTGTGGAATATTTTAATTATGGGAAAAAGAGTATAGAAGATATATTCAAGATTTCTTGGTGACCAAGAAAAGTCTTTTCCCACATTGATATTTCACTAAAAATTTCGACATCCCTTTCCTATAAATAGGGGATGATTAGTTCATTCCCAAGTACAATTCCATGTGCTGGAAATATTAGCAAATCCACAAAGGTGGTGCAACAAAGTTTATTTTTTCCTTTTGTTAATTGTTCGACGAGTGTCCTTCCACCGGATAGTTGAGCAAGGGCTAAGGGAATACTTGGGAAGTCCTTTTGGTTAGTCCGTCCGACCGAAGTCACTGTACGTTCACGTAAACCCGTAGATTCCGCATGCGTAGGTTTTACGTGGCCTTTTATATGCATGA
This sequence comes from Stenogyne calaminthoides, assembly GCA_037126765.1. Taxonomy (NCBI): domain Eukaryota; kingdom Viridiplantae; phylum Streptophyta; class Magnoliopsida; order Lamiales; family Lamiaceae; genus Stenogyne; species Stenogyne calaminthoides. The sequence continues at coordinate 33,843,506 of JBBCBC010000002.1, forward strand.
TATGTTGTTGCAATTATTATTTGAATTAATATAGGATTAATTCATGCTAGTAATAATTAATGAATTAAATTTGTATTTAAATATTCACCCCGAATAGATCTGTGCAACTCATTCCCCAACAGGTTCAAACACTTTTTGTACACACCAACTTTCGAACTCGTTTTGATCGAACCCATAAGACTTTATAACATGATCAAAATATTGGTTCCAAGCTCTGGATGCCTGTTTGAGTCCGTAAATGGACGTCATGAGCTTACAAACTAGGTGTTCTTGGCCTTTTTCAATGAAGCCTTGGGGTTGTTGCATATAGATCTCTTCATCAAGACTTACGTTAAGGAAAGCTGTCTTGACATCCATTTGCCAGATTTCAAAGTCGAGACGCAAAGAATCGATAAGAGAATTCGGATGGACTTGAGCATGGCTCTGGTAAAAAAGTTTCCTCATAATCGATCCCTTCTTTCCGAGTATAACCTTTTCGCCACAAGTATTGCCTTGAAGGTTTCCACCTTCCCGTCCCGGTCCTCTTTTCTCTTGTACACCCACTTGCAACCAATGGGTTTGACCCCATTAAGTGGTTCGACTAGCTCCCACACTCTGTTATGATCCATAGAACCCATTTCGACTTTCATTGTTGTTTGCCAAGAAACTGCATCCTTGTCTTGGATTGCCTCGTCATATGTCCATGGGTCTGATTCGTCTTGACCGGGGATCAAGTCCGAGGACTCTCCTATCCCCATGAATCTCTCGGGTTGTTTCACAACCCTCCCACTACGACGAGGTTCCGGTTGTATAAGTGTGTCATTTGGTATGTCATCTTGTACAATTGGCATTGAGGTTAGCCCTCTTAGCTCATTTAAGGTAATCTCACATCTGGGTCTTCTTTCGTTCATATAGTCTTCTTCCAAAAATCTAAAGTGGGTGCTTATTACCACATTTTGATCTTCGGGGCCATAGAACATACACCCTTTTGTTCCCTCGGGGTATCCCACAAATAACCTTAATTCTGATCGAGGATCCAATTTACCGGCTTCCTTGTCCAACACGTAGGCCGGACACCCCCAAATCTTCATGTGTCTCAAACTGGGCTTGCGCCCCGTCCACAATTCTTTGGGAGTTTTGGGAACCGATTTGGATTGCACCAAGTTCAGAATGTAGGTTGTTGTTTCCAAGGCATGACCCCAGAACGACTTGGGAAGATCCGCATAACTCATCATAGATCTAACCATTTCCAAAAGAGTTCTGTTTCTTTGCTCTGCAACCCCGTTTTGTTGAGGGGTTCCGGGTGCAGTTAGCTGGGATGCAATCCCTTCATCAGACAAGTAGTTTAAAAACTCATCGCTGAGGTATTCGCCTCCACGATCGGATCGTAGAGACTTGATATGTTTTTCCCTATGATTATCTGCTTGAGCCTTAAATTCTTTGAATTTCTCAAAGGTCTCAGATTTATGCTTCATAAGGAAAATATAACCGTACCTTGAGTAGTCATCAATAAAAGTGACGAAATACTCATAACCTCCTCTTGTTTTGGTTGAAATTGGACCACATACATCTGTGTGAACGATTTCTAACACTTCTTTGGCTCTATTCCCCTTGGCTCCGAATGCCCTCTTGGTCATTTTACCCTCCAAACATGATTCGCAGGTTGGAATTGGTTCAACTTGGAGAAACTCCAGTGAACCGTCTTTCACCAACCTTTGGATCCTCTTTGGATTTATATGTCCCAATCATAGATGCCATAGAAGTTTCTCGTTCACGTTTGATGAACGTTTTCTTTTCTCGGAAATAGTTGATGTGTTATAGGGTGCACTTCTCCCACTGCTTCAGCTGCCACTCTCGTAGCATTGCCCAGTGTGATGAGGATCTCACTCTCCCTGTAAAGTGAAACAAACATGATCAGTGGACCCCGTATCCACTACCCATAAATGGGAGGCATACGCCGCTAAGCAAGTTTCAACAACTAGTGCGTGAGAATTACCTTTCTTTCCATTCCTTTTGGGTTTGGAACAGGCTGACCTCCAATGTCCTTTTTCACCGCAGTTAAAACATTTTCCTTTTGGTGCTTTCTTGACACCCAAACAGCCAACTGTCTTTTTCTCACTTTTCTTAGTGATGAGATTGCTTTGGTTCTGACCACTTTCCTTTTCTTGAGACTTGTCTTCCATTGGCCTAGATCTTGAGAAAAGACTTTTGGTCACCAATGCTTCGTCTTTCTTTCCTAAATGCTTCACTATTTTCTCCAAGGCTTCTTGTAGGATGTCCATAGTAAACATGTGATCACTCATCACAAAACTACAGTAAAACCCATCGAAGCACCTTGGAAGAGTTAGCAAAAGAAATTCGATTTGGGCCTCATCACAATACTTAGTACCGAGATAAGCCAGTTTTTCAAAATGGTTTTTAATTCTGAGAACATGCTCCCTCACGGGTGTTCCCTCAGCCATTTTTAGCCTGGCCACTTTGTCGTTTTTAAACTGATTGATCATGCGGTCTTTTGTTAAAAATATTTCTTCAAGACTTTGCATAATTTCTGCAGCAGACTCAACACCTTCATGAATGTGTCTCAAATCATCAGACAGTGAAGTCAAGATTACACGTTTCATGGGTTCATTGGCCTGCTCCCAAATATTATACAAGTGTCTTTCCGCATTACAGTGATTCATCAAGAGGCTTATGTGGCTTGGGTACATCAAGAACCCAATGATGTTCTTGTGCAGGTAGGACAAAACTCATATTTCGTTTCCAAACATTATAGTTGTCACCAGTTAATTGGTGTTCTTTGAGTGTATATAACAGTGGATTAAAAGGTTGCGACGTGATGAACTGAAATAAACAATAATATGCATAAGCACAAATATATCACAAGGTTCGATCACATGCATCATATTAAAATCTCAAAAAATATGAACATGCATCAGCCAACATCTCAAAACAGTTTAAATAAGCCACGTGGGGTGGGTCATTATTTAAACACATTCAAGCAGGTTACAAACAAGAACAGTTATTAAACCTTTAATATCCAGATTAATAGTTGGCTCCCACTTGACCAATATAAAATTGACAGGGACTTCGGGGAAGTATATGCATATCAATTTTATACCTAAGTAATAACCATGATTAAATCTGTAATCATTATTTCGCTTTTTGAACGAGCCTCGTGGGGAGGGTCATCGCCGCCACTAGTAATAATCCACAATCATCCATTTGGAATTCATTAATGTGAAAGCTAACTTTTGACCGTCCCGTGGGGAGAATTTCTCCAAAAGAATTCACAAATAAATAAATCATGGAGGTCAAAATTAATTCAATTTTATTATCCGAAATAAAATTGTCAATTAATTATTTAAACATACTTAGTAATTTTTTACGGTGAGATTTTTCATTGGGCAACTCTCATGCAAACACATTTAAACAAATTAAATAAAGCACAAGAAAACATAATAATAAATCAAGCAAAAGCGGAAAAAAATAAACATATTGGGCACAAATTATCCAATTGTCATGGTTTGATTTTTCTTGGCTTGATTTTGAAAAATACCAAATCTTGAATTTCTCCCCTTTCGATAAATCTCAAAAGAACTCAATCTCAACGCCATACGCCAAAGTAGCTCGCGGCGGGATGTCACGACCTTCCGGCCGGCCACTTGGCGATTCAACCATGACCTCAGCGAGAACAAATCGTCATGCGTACCTTGACACCTCGGCGGTCGGCGGCGTATTATTATCGGCAGCGCCCTCGCCTCCGGATCTCGGCGTAGCCGCATCGCGTGTGTGTGTGCTCGCCGCCGCCGCCCATCCGCCTCATTTGCCCGGCGCATAGTTGGTCGCGCCCATGCGTGAAGCCCGTCTTAGCGTCGCCCGTCAGCGCCAGCGTCGGGTTGATCGCCAAGCGCTGGCATCACGCCCGTGTGCGGCGACATCAGCGTCGTAGCAGCGTGCCTCCGTGTACGTTTTTACACAATCTGGCGTCGTCCGTGTATGCGGTTACGGATCTATCCTTTAATTCTTAGATCTCATACTCCGTTTCGATCCGGTTTAATTTATTTACAAAAAATAAATAAACCTAGATCTAGACTAGTCTATTACATTGATCAAATCAAATAAAACCTAATCTACTCGTGGCAAAACGAATTCGAACGAATCGAAGTAAAAACTACAATTTATATGCATGCATAAATAAACACATTAAATTCCATGACAATTGGATACCTGCAAAACAGATCTAGCAATTCTACTATCCAATTTCAAATTTAATGAAAATGAATTAAATTACAATTTAAAAAATTCAGAGCCCGAAACCGAGGCTCTGATACCAGTTGTTGGGGAATAAGTTGCACGGATCTATTCGGGATAAATATTTAAATACAAATTTAATTCCAATAATTATTACTAGCATGAATTAATCCTATATTAATTCAAATAATAATTTAACAACAAATCATGCATATAATTAGTTCACGTAAATCCTACGCATGCGGAATGTACGGGTTTAAACGTACCTCTTGGAATGGTAATTGCCTCGTTGATTAAACACACCGAAAAACCTTTCCAAGTATTCCCTTAATCCTTGCTCGACAAACCGGTGGTAGGATGCTCGCGAACAATTAACAAAAGGAAAATAAACTTTGTTGCACTACCTTTGTGGATTTACTAATTTTTTCAGCACATGGAATTGTACATGGGAATGAAACATTCATCCCCTATTTATAGAGGGTGGTGGTCGAAAATTTCATGTGAAATAGGGAGGAAAAAATCTTTTCTTGATCTCCAAGAAATCTTGAATATATCTCATATATTCTTTTCTCCATAATTAAAATATTCCACAAAATCTCACTCTCTTATTTGTTATGGAATATTTCGAAATTCAGTTTTGATTATACAAAGTAAAAGCATACTTTCCAGTATAATCCCAACACGTTCCAACGAAATGGCAAAGTGTACCATCTTGGCATCAATGTCAGATGTGTTGCAACACCAACACCAGAACATTGATGTTGGGGAATGAGTTGCATAGATCTATTCGGGGTGAATATTTAAATACAAATTTAATTCTTTAATTATTACTAGCATGAATTAATCATATATTAATTCAAATAATAATTGCAACAACATATCATGCATATAAAAAGCCACGTAAAACCTACGCATGCGGAATCTACGGGTTTACGTGAACGTACCTCTCGGGATGGCAGTGACTTCGGTCGGACGGACTAACCAAAAGGACTTCCCAAGTATTCCCTTAGCCCTTGCTCAACTATCCGGTGGAAGGACACTCGTCGAACAATTAACAAAAGGAAAAAATAAACTTTGTTGCACCACCTTTGTGGATTTGCTAATATTTCCAGCACATGGAATTGTACTTGGGAATGAACTAATCATCCCCTATTTATAGGAGAGGGATGGTCGAAAATTTTAGTAGAAAATCAATGTGGGAAAAGACTTTTCTTGGTCACCAAGAAATCTTGAATATATCTCCTATATTCTTTTTCCCATAATTAAAATATTCCACAAAAAATCCCACCTCCTCATATATGGATATTTTCGAAAATTTAGTGTGTGCAAGAATCCAAGATTTGGATCTTCTTGAATTTATGAGATATTCTTGTATTTCAAGAAATACATATCTTCCATAATATCTTTTCAAGAAAATCAAGGAAATCTTTCTTGCCCACTATATTTTCAAAATTTCGAAATTCTCTTATGAAATAACCAAGTGGGAGATTTCTTGAATTTAATGAGATAATCTTGTATTCCAAGAATACATATCTTCATTCCATAACAAAATTCAAAGAAAATCTTTCTCCCTCTTTAATCCATAATTTTCGAAAAATAGAGGAAAAATTAAGCAACAATATTTATTTTATTTTAATCACATTTTCAGTTAATGGACTATTTGTTGGGCTACTCAGGGGGCCTTTAGGAGAATTAAGATTGAACCTTCTAATGGATCTTGAATATCTAATATTGAGCCACAATATAATTCAAGCCCGTAAATTTTAATTAATCCCACTACATAATTAATATTGCACTATCCATCTTAACCCATATTACAAATCAATATGGCTCGGTCATTATTTCCGTGTTTAAGATTATCTAGCCCATTAATTAATTCAAGCCACTGAAATAGCTTTCCGTTAATTAATATATTTTGTCCTTGGTCAAGGAACGGTTCAACATTATTATCCATACCGGAAACAAATTCCACTTGCAAGATTTGGTATGATAAAGCTTATGAACCTCCCAAGGGGGCAAATCAAGCAAGCGTACTTGCACACGATTCTTCGTATTAAATCTTAGCAATCACATGTGACCAATAATATTGCCCAAGATAAAAAGTATTGAATCTCTCTAATTCGCTACCCATAATAAGTCAAAGCAATAGTTACCAATCCCACGTGATCCTATTTAAGGGACGAAGATTAAGAAACAACGAACCACCGAGGTCTAATTCTTCCTTGTTCGGGTTGAAGAATTTATCCTCCTCAGAGGTCCTATTCAATTAAGATCATGCATGCACTAGTGTAATCTCTTGGTCAAGACAAACCAATCTCGAGCCTTACACCTCAACCTTTTCGCGATGGTTGTTCATTTCCATCTAGGTCATGAATGGCGTACTTATAGTTACAAGGGACATTAATTTAATCTTCGTGATCCGGTATCACTAAATTAACTACAAAGTAACACGCATTTAATTATTGAACAGGTTATGCAAAGAAATACAATAACATTCAATCATATTTAAAGCATCGATGATAAACAATTTATTTCAAAGAATAAGTCCGAAAATTGGGTTTCGATTATACAAAGTAAAAAACCATACTTTTCAAAGATAATCCCAACAATCTCCCACTTATACTCAAAGTCCGCTTTTAAGTATACTACAACATGTCTCGCGTAGTCCGTGACATCTAATGTCACCTACACGAACCTAATAATTTCTCCCACTTATACTCAGAGCAGATTCGGGCAAAGCGGTCTTGACACCCATTCCACTCACATGTCTCTCGAATGTATTTTCAGAGGCAGACGCTTTGTGAATGGATCCGCCAGTCGCCCTCACACGCTATCTTTGCCACATCTATATCTCCGCTCTTAACGATTTCGTGATAAGATGTCTTTTCCTTTAATGTGTTTGTTTGACTCGTGGACTCTTGGTTCTCTTGAATTTGCAATCGCTCCCAGCAGATATTGCTGACAAATTCGAATATCATCCAAGTCCACTAAGAAGATCTAGAGCCCAATCGGTTCTTTCACTGCTTCACAAGCAGCTACTTACCCGACTTCCATGGTTGATTCAGTGATGCATTTTCACTTCACACTCGTCCATTTGATGGCTACACTTCCCAAATGGAAACACACTAATCGAAAAGGATAATTTTTCGAATCTAAGTCGATTGGAAATCCGAAAAACAGAAAGCCGGGGATTGGAGTATATCGATCGATAAATCAACATTCTATCCCGAGTTCTTTTCAGATACTTCAGAATGTTTTTAACTGTCGTCCAATGCACTTTCCCTGGGCTACTTTGATATCTTTCTACCATGCCCACGGCAAAGCAGATATCCGGTCTCGTACACAGCAATGCATACATAAGGTTCCCGACAGCCGAAGCACAAGGAATACCTTTCATGTCATCTATCTCTTTTTTCGTCTTAGGGGACATTTTCTTGGATAGATGGATTCTAAGTCTGAAAGGTACGAATCCTTTCTTGGAATCTTGCATGCTGAATCGTTTCAAAACCAGTATCTATGTATGAAACTTGCGATAACCCGATCATCCTTTTCTTGTGATCTCGAGTGATCTTGATCCTAAGGATGTTTTCGGCTTTCCCTAAGTCTTTCATATCAAATTGTTTTGAAAACCATGCCTCTTACGTCTGATCACACCTTCACATCGTTCCCGATGATCACAATGTCATCTACGTATAATACTAAGAATACCAATGCAGTTCCGACACGCTTTTTATACACACAATCTTTCAAACTCGTTTTGATCAAACCCATAAGACTTTATCACATGATCAAAACTTTGGTTCCAAGCTCTGGATGCCTGTTTGAGTCCGTAAATGGACTTCTTGAGCTTACAAACAAGATGTTCTTGGCCTGTTTCAATGAAACCTTGGGGTTGTTGCATATAGATCTCTTCATCAAGACTTCCGTTAAGGAAAGCTGTCTTGACATCCATTTTCCAGATTTCAAAGTCGAAATACGCAGCAATCGATAAGAAAATACGGATGGACTTAAGCATGGCTACGGGCGAAAAAGTTTCCTCATAATCGATCCCTTCTTTCTGAGTATAACCTTTCGCCATTAGTCTTGCTTTAAAAGTTTCAACCTTCACGTCCAGTCCTCTTTTCCTCTTATATACCCACTTGCATCTAATGGGTTTGACCTCATTAAGTGGTTCGACTAGCTCCCACACTCTATTATGAAACATAGAACCCATTTCGGCTTTCATTGATGTTTGCCAAGAATCTGCATCCTTATCTTGGAATGCCTTATCATATGTCCATGGGTCTGATTCGTCTTGTCCGGGAATCAAGTCCGAGGACTCTCCTATTCCCATGAATCTCTCGGGCTGTCTAACAACCCTCCCACTACGACGATGCTCTGGTTGTGAAAGTGTATCGTTTGGTATATCATCTAGTGCAGTTGGCACTGAGGTTTGCCCTCTAAGCTCATTTAAGGTAATCTCACTTCTGGGTTTTCTTTGGTTCATATAGTCTTCTTCCAAAAATCTAAAGTGGGTGCTGATGACCACCTTTTGATCTTCGGGACTACAGAACATACACCCTTTTGTTCCCTCGGGGTATCCTACAAACAGCCTTAATTCTGATCGAGGATCCAATTTACCAGTTTCCTTGTCCAACACGTAGGCCGGACACCCCAAATTCTCATGTGTCTCATACTAGGCTTGCGCCCGGTCCACAATTCTTTGGGGTTTTTGGGAACCGATTTGGATAGCACCAAGTTCAGAATGTAAGTCGTTGTTTCCAAGGTATGACCCCAGAACGACTCGGGAAGATCCGCATAACTCATCATTGATCTAACCATTTCCAAAAGAATTTTGTTGCTTCGCTTTGCAACCCCGTTTTGCTGAGGGGTTCCGGGTGCAGTGAGCTGGGATACAATCCCTTCATCAGATAGGTAGTTCAAAACCCCATTGCTGAGGTATTCGTCTCCACAATCAGATCGTAGAGACTTGATACGTTTTTCCTTGTGATTCTCTGTTTGAGCCTTAAATTCTTAGAATTTCTCAAAGGTCTCAGATTCATGTTTCATAAGGAAAATGTACCTTGAGTAATCATCAATAAAATTACTCATAACCTTCTCTTGCTTTGGTTGACATTGAACTACGCACATCTGTGTAAATGATCTCTAACACTTCTTTGGCCCTATTCCCCTTGGATCCAAATGCCCTCTCAGTCATATTACTCTCCAAACATGATTCGCAGGTTGGAATCGGTTCAACTTGGAGAAGCCCTAGTGAACCGTCTCTCACCAACCTTTGGATCCTCTTTGGATTTATATGACCCAATCTTAGATGCCAAAGAAGTATCTCGTTCACGTCTGATGAACTTTTTCTTTTCTCGGAAACAGTTGATGTGTTTTAGGATACATTTCGTGAGTGGTGTGCACAGTTAATTGTATAGAGATCATTCAACAACGTTCCATGACAGATAAATTTATCAAAAGAAAAATGGTAACAACTTTATTAAAAAGTAACCAAATATCCATCATTAAAAGTTTAGAAACTGAAAACGAATTCTTTCTAAAATCCGGAACGTAAAGAATATCTCAAAAATTAAAACATTGTCTTCAAAAGACAGGTGCACTTCTCCCATCGCTTCACCGCCACTCGTAGAATCGCGCCAAAGGTGATGATGAGGACCTCACTCCCACTAAGTTGTCGGGTCCGTTTGAACCCTTGTAATGTAAAACAAACATGATTAGTGGATCCCTTATCCACCACCCACAAAATGGGAGGCATACGCCGCTAAACAAGTTTCAACAACTAGTGCGTGAGAATTACCTTTCTTTCCATCCCTCTTAGGTCTGGAACAGGCTGACCTCCAATGTCCTTTCTCACCGCAGCTTGAAGCACTTCCCTTAGTTGGTTTGTTCACTCCACCACCCCTTCTTCACCTTATCTTTGCCATTGGCAACACTTGAGTTCACTTGCTTGTGGCCTTTGTTCATTTTCTTGTTCTTACCACCCCTTGGTCTAGAAGAAGAAGAAAATTCGTTTGCCACCAAGGCTTGGCTTTTCTGCCCCAATATCGCCTCTGCCGAGACTAAAGCTTGCAACAGATCAGGCATCGAGAACTTCTGATTATTCATCTGGTAGTTCAACCTAAATTGTTCAAATCTTTTCGGCAGAGAATGGAGCACGAAATTGATTTGGGTCTCGATATCGTATTCAGCGCCAAGTAACTCAAGTTTATTAAGGTGAGCCATCATCTGGAGAACGTGCTCCATTACGGGCGTTCCCTCCACCATTTTCATAGAGAGCAAGTCCCTCATGGTGATCTGACGAGCCACTCGGTTCTGATGTTGAAACATCGCTTTAAGACTAGTCATGATGTCTGCAGCAGTCTCAACTGTTGGGATTATACTGAAAAGTATACTTTTTACTTTGTATAATCGAAACTGGATTTTCAGACTTATTTACTGAAATAAATTGTTTATCACTGATGCTTTAAATATGATTGAATGTTATATATATTTACTGCATAAATGTTCAATAATTCGTACTTGTTACACTGTAGTTAATTTAGTGATACCAGATCACAGAAGATTAAATTAACAGTCCCTTGTAACTATAAATACGCCATTCACGACCTAGATGGAAATGAACAACCATCGCGAAAGGTTGAGGTGTAAGGCTCAGATTGGTTTGTCTTGACACCTGCCGAGGCACTGGCGGGCGTGGCCTGTCGGGCGGTGTCGAGGCTGTCCTAGGCCAAGTGGCCGGTCGGATGCGGGCGTGCATCCCGGCTGCGAGCTGCTTGGCGTGGCATTTCGAGACGAAATATTTTTCGAGACGAACGAGTGGGAGAAATCCGAGACGTGTTTCTTCAAGATCAAGCCAAGAAAAATCAAACCATGACAATTGGATAATTTGTGCCCAATATGTTTATTTTTCTGTTTTGCTTGATTTATTCCAAATGGAAAAATCTCACCTTCAAAATTACTAAGTATGTTTAAATAATTAATTGACAATTTTATTCCGGATAATAAAATTGAATTAATTTTGACCTCCATGATTTATTTATTTGTGAATTCTTTTGGAGAAATTCCCCCCACGGGACGGTCAAAAGATAGCTTTTACATGAATGAATTACAAACGGATGATTGTGGGTTATTACTAGTGGCGACGATGACCCTCCCCACGAGGCTCGATCAAAGCGAAATAGTAATCATGTATTTAATCATGGTTATTACTTAGGTATAAAATTGATATTCATATACTTCCCCGAAGTCCCTGTCAATTTTATATTGGTCAAGTGGGAGCCAACTATTAATCTGGATATTAAAGGTTTGTAACTGTTCTTGTTTGTAACCTGCTTGAATGTGTTTAAATAATGACCCACCCCACGTGGCTTATTTAAACTGTTTTGAGATGTTGGCTGATGCATGTTCATATTTTTTTGAGATTTTGATATGATGCATGTGATCGAACCTAGTGATATATTTGTGCTTATGCGTATTATTATTTATTTCAGTTCATCATGTCGCAACCTTTTAATCCACTATTCAATATACTGAAAGACAATTTGCTCACTGGAGAAAAATTTGTTGATTGGAATCGAAAACTCACTATTGTCCTCACTGCACAAAGCCATAACTGGGTTCTGACCACACCTAAGCTGGATAAACCATCAAATGAGTCCACTAAAACGTTTAAGAAAGAGTATGCTGACTGGGAGCGGTCTAACGAAATGGCAAAGTGTACCATCTTGGCTTCTATGTCAGATGTGTTGCAACACCAACACCAGAACGTTGAGACCGCTGCGGGAATCATGACTAGTCTTAAAGCGATGTTTCAACATCAGAACCGTGTGGCTCGTCAGATCACCATGAGGGACTTGCTCTCTATGAAAATGGTGGAGGGAACGCCCGTAAGGGAGCACGTTCTCCAGGTGATGGCTCACCTTAATAAACTTGAGGTACTTGGCGCCGAATACGACATCGAGACCCAAATCGATTTCGTGCTCCATTCTCTGCCGAAAAGTTTTGAACAGTTCAGGTTGAACTATCAGATGAATAATCAGAAGTTCTCGATGCCTGATCTATTGCAAGCTTTGGTCTCGACAGAGGCGATATTGGGGCAAAAGAGCCAAGTCTTGGTGGCAAATGGACCTTCTTCTTCTTCTAGGCCAAGGGGTGGTAAGAACAAGAAAAAGGACAAGAGCCACAAGCAAGTGAACTCAAGTGTTGCCAAAGGCAAAGAAAAGGTGAAGGGAGGTGGAGGAGTGAGCAAGCCAACTAAGGGGAGGTGCTTCAAGTGCGGTGAGAGAGGACATTGGAGGTCAGCCTGTTCCAATCCCAAAAGGAATGGAAAGAAAGGTAATTCTCACGCACTATTTGTTGAAACTTGCTTAGCGACGTATGCCTCCCATTTATGGGTGGTGGATACGGGATCCACTGATCATGTATGTTTCACTTTACAGGGGTTCAAGCGGACCCGACAACTTAGTGGGAGTGAGATCCTCATCACACTGGGCGATGCTACGAGAGTGGCAGCTGAAGCAGTGGGAGAAGTGCACCTGTCTTTTGAAGACAGAGTTTTAATTTTAAGAGATGTACTTTACGTTCCGAATTTTAGAAAGAACTTGATTTCAGTTTCTAAACTTTACCTTGATGGATATTCGGTTACTTTTGATAAAGTTATTACCATTTCTCTTTATGATAAATTTATCTGTCATGGAACGTTGTCAAGTAATCTCTATATAATTAACTGTGCACACCACTCACGAAATGCATCCTATAACGCATCAACTGTTTCCGGTAAAAGAAAACGTTCATCAGACGTGAACGAAATACTTCTATGGCATCTTAGATTGGGACATATTAATCCAAAGAGGATCCAAAGGTTGGTGAAAGACGGTTCACTGGAGTCTCTCCAAGTTGAACCGATTCCAACCCGCGAATCATGTTTGGAGGGTAAAATGACCAAGAGGGAATTTGGAGCCAAGGGGAATAGAGCCAAAGAAGTGTTAGAAATCGTTCACACAGATGTACGTGGTCCAATGTCAACCATGGCAAGAGGATGTTACGAGTATTTCGTCACTTTTATTGATGATTACTCGAGGTACAGTTATATTTTCCTTATGAAGCATAAATCTGAGACTTTTGAGAAATTCAAAGAATTTAAGGCTCAAGCAGAGAATCATAGGGAAAAACGTATCAAGTCTCTACGATCCGATCGTGGAGGCGAGTACCTCAGCGATGAGTTTTTGAACTACTTGTCGGATGAAGGGATTGCATCCCAGCTGACAAAATGGGGTTGCAGAGCGAAGAAACAGAACTCTTTTGGAAATTGTTAGATCAATGATGTGTTATGCGGATCTTCCCAAGTCGTTCTGGGGTCATGTCTTGGAAACAGCGGCTTACATTCTGAACTTGGTGCCATCCAAGTCGGTTCCCAAAACTCCCAAAGAATTGTGGACCGGGCACAAGCCTAGTTTGAGACACATGAGAATTTGGGGGTGTCCGGCCTACGTGTTGGACAAGGAAGCTGGGAAATTGGATCATCGATCAGAATTAAGGTTGTTTATAGGATACCCCGAGGGAACAAAAGGGTGTATGTTCTATGGTCCCAAAGATCAAAAGGTGGTCATAAGCATCCACTTTAGATTTTTGGAGGAAGACTATATAAATAAATGAAGACCCAGAAGTGAGATTACCTTAAGTGAGCTAAGGGGGCTAACCTCATTGCCAAATGTACAAGATTATATACCAAACGACACACTTTCATAACCGGAGCCTCGTCGTAGTGGGAGGGTTGTGAGACAGCCCGAGAGATTCATGGGGATAGGAGAGTCCTCGGACTTGATTCCCGGACAAGATGAATCAGACCCATGGACATACGATGAGGCAATCCAAGATAAGGATGTGGTTTCTTGGCAAAAGGCAATGAATGCAGAAATGGGGTCTATGGATCATAACAAAGAGTGGGAGCTAGTCGAACCACTTAATGGGGTCAAACCTATTGGTTGCAAGTGGGTATACAAGAGAAAGAGGGGACCGAACGGGAAGGTGGAAACCTTCAAGGCAAGGCTTGTGGCGAAAGGTTATACTCAGAAAGAAGGGATCGACTATGAGAAAACCTTTTCACTTGTAGCAATGCTCAAGTCCATCCGGATTCTCTTGTCGATAGTTGCGCATCTCGATTTTGAAATCTGGCAAATGGATGTCAAGATAGCTTTCCTTAACGGAAGTCTTGATGAGGAAATCTATATGCAACAACCCCAAGGCTTCATTGAAAAAGGCCAAGAACACCTAGTTTGTAAGCTCATGAAGTCCATTTACGAACTCAAACAGACATCCAGAGCTTGGAACCAATGTTTTGATCATGTTATAAAGTCTTACGGGTTTGATCAAAACGAGTTCGAGAGTTGTGTGTATAAAAAGCTTGTTGGAACTGCATTGGTATTCTTAGTACTATACGTAGACGACATTCTGCTCATCTGGAACGATGTAAAGGTGTTATCAGACGTAAGGGCATGGCTTTCAAAATAGTTTGATATGAAGGACTTAGGGGAAGCCGGACACATCCTTGGGATCAAGATCACTCAAGATCGAAAGAAAATGATGATAGGCTTATCGCAAGCTTCATACATAGATACTGTCTTGAAACGATTCAGCATGCAGGATTCCAAGAAAGGCTTCGTACCTTTCAGGCATGGAATCCATCTATCCATGAAAATGTGCCCTAAGACACAAAAGGAGATAGATGACATGAGAGGCATTCCTTATGCTTCGCTGTCGGAAGCCTTATGTATGCAATATTGTGTTCGAGACCGGATATCTGCTTTGCCGTTGGCATGGTGGCAAGATATCAGAGTAACCCGGGGAAGGAACATTGGACGGCATTTAAAAACATTCTGAAGTATCTGAAAAGAACTCGAGATAGAATGTTGGTTTATCAGTCAGATAGTCTAATCTCCATCGGCTACACGGACTCGGATTTCCAATCAGACTTAGATTCCAGAAAATCTACCTCCGGTAGTGTGTTTTGCATGGGGGGAGGAGCCATGACGTGGAGAAGCGTTAAACAGAAATGCGTCGTAGATTCTACCATGGAAGCCGAATATGTAGCTGCTTGCGAGGCAGCGAAAGAAGCGGTTTGGCTCAAGAACTTCCTAGTGGACTTGGATGTGGTTCTGAATTTGCCCAGCAGAATCACTGTTTATTGTGACAATGCCGGAGCAGTTGCAAATTCAAGGGAACCAAGAGCCCACAAGGCCAGCAAACACATTGAATGGAAATACCATCTTATACGAGACATCGTTAAGAGAGGAGATATAGAGGTGGCAAAGATCGCGTCGGAAGACAACCTAGCTGATCCATTCACAAAGGGTCTGCCTCAGAATACATTCGAGAGACATGTGAAAGGAATGGGTGTCAAGACCGTTGCCAATCTGCTTTGAGTATAAGTGGGAGACATTATTAGGTTCGTGTAGGTGGCATTAGTTGTCACGTACTACACGAGACATGCTGATGTATACTTGAAAGTAGACTTTGAGTATAAGTGGGAGATTGTTGGGATTATACTAGAAAGTATGCTTTTACTTTGTATAATCAGACTAACTGAATTTCGGACTTATTTACTGAAATAAATTGTTTATCACTGATGCTTTAAATATCATCGAATGTTACATATATTTACTGCATAACTGTTCATTAAATAGTACTTGTTACATTGTAGTTAATTTAATGATACCAGGATCACAGAAGATTAAATTAACAGTTCCTTGTAACTAAAAGTACACCATTCACGACCTAGATGGAAATAAACAATCCATCGTGAAAGGTTGTAGTGTAAGGCTCAGATTGGTTTGTTTTGACCAAGAGATTACACTAGTGTATGACTGATGCATTGAAGAGGACCTACATGAGGACAAATTCTTCATAACTGAACTAGGAAGAATTAGACCTCAGTGGTTAGTTATTTCTTAATCTTCGTCCCTTAAATAGGATTGTGTGTGGTTAGTAACTATTGCTTTGACTTATTATGGGAAGAGAATCAGTGAGATTCAATACCCTATATCTTGGGCAATATTATTGGTCACATGCGATTGCTAAGATTTAATACGGAGAATCGTGTGCAAGTACGCTTGTTCGATTTGCCCCCTTGGGAGGTTCATAAGTTTTATCATACCAAATCTTGCAAGTGGAACTAGTTTCCGGTATGGATAATAATGTTGAACCGTTCCTTTACCAAAGATAAAAGATATTAATTAATGGAAAGCTATTTCAGTGGCTTGAATTAATTAATAGGCTAGATAATCTTAAACACGGGAAATAATAACCGGAAGCCATATTAACTGTAATATGTGTTAAGATGGATAGTGCAATATTAATTATGTAGTGGGATTAATTAATATTTATGGGCCTGAATAATATTGTGGCTCAATATTGATAATTCAAGGTCCATTGGAAGGTTCAATCTTAATTCTCCTAAAGGCCCCCCAAGTAGCCCAAGATAAAGTTCAATAACTGAAAAAGGTGTTTAAAAATAAAATAAATCTTGTTGCCTATTTTTCCTTGTTTTTCGAAAATTATGGATAAAATGGGAGAAAGATTTTCTTTGAATTTTGTTATGGAATGAAGATATGTATTCTTGGAATACAAGATTATCTCATTAAATTCAAGAAATCTCCCACTTGGTTATTCTTATTTGATATTTTTGAAAT
Organism: Stenogyne calaminthoides; assembly: GCA_037126765.1. Classification (NCBI taxonomy): domain Eukaryota; kingdom Viridiplantae; phylum Streptophyta; class Magnoliopsida; order Lamiales; family Lamiaceae; genus Stenogyne; species Stenogyne calaminthoides. Next base: position 33,860,425 of record JBBCBC010000002.1, read on the forward strand.
TTTTTATAATTAAGGGAAAGAAAGATTTTCTTGATTTTCTTGAAAAGATATTATGGAAGATATGTATTTCTTGAAGTACAAGTATATCTCATAAATTCAAGAAGTTAGTAACTATTGATTATCTCATTAAATTCAAGAAATCTCTCACTTGGTTATTCTTATTTGATATTTTCGAAATTTTTTATAATTAAGGGAAAGAAAGATTTTCTTGATTTTCTTGAAAAGATATTATGGAAGATATGTATTTCTTGAAGTACAAGTATATCTCATAAATTCAAGAAGATCCAAATCTTGGAATCTTGTCCCTAAATTTTCGAAAATTTTCCATAACATGATGAGGTGGGATTTTTGTGGAATATTTTAATTATGGGGAAAAGAATATAGGAGATATATTCAAGATTTCTTGGAGATCAAGAAAAGATTTTCTCACATTGTTTTCTTCCCTAAAAATCGTCCACCACCCCATCTATAAATAGGGGATGATTCTTTCATTCTCAAGTGCAATTTCATGTGCTGGAAAAATTAGTAAATCCACAAAAGTGGTGCAACAAAGTTTATTTTTCCTTTTGTTAATTGTTCGCGAGTATCCTTCCACCGGATTATCGAGCAAGGACTAGAGAATACTTGGGAAGGACTTTTGGTGTGTTTTCATATACAAGACCATTGTCATTCCAAGAGGTATGTTCGCGTAAACTCGTAGTAATTCCGCATGCGTAGGATTTACGTGAACTGTTTATATGCATGATTTGTTGTTGAATTATTATTTGAATTAATATGGGTTAATTCGTGCTATTAATAATTATCAGAATTAAATTTGCATTTAAATGTTCATCCCGAATAGATCCGTGCAACTAATTCCCCAATAATTTGGACGTCCCAACATTACTTGAACACTCCCAAAATTGAAACAAATATAATATTAATACACTCACAACACCCTTATTTTATTCCACTCAAATCCACTTTAACCAACTTTCCTTGGTTTGCGGTCCAATTCTTGTGTTCAAGTCATTGCGGGACGGATGGAGTATATGCTTAGAATAGTATTATAATTATTTTAAAAATAACAAGAGATTATTCAAATACTAATGTACTAATTAAAAAAGTTGAAAAGAAAAATGAAATATAAAAAAACAAACTAAAAAATTTACAGAAGTAAATGTAAAACAAAACAAAAATTAAAATAAATGTTAAAAGAAATAATGGGACACATGTCAATAAGCTGGGGGTGATGGGCAGTGCTAACTTTGCTTTTGTCTCACCAAAAGAAAATATTAATCCATATTTAAGGACAACTTTCCGACAAATGAATGAGTAGTTTCATTATGAATTTAAATATATATTATATGTTTAATTACTTTTGAATAAAGAACTAAAAAAGTAGTAGGAGTTGTAACTCGAGGTGCAACTTTTGTATTCAATTCATTTCATACGTTATTTGCTTATTTTATCCGAAGTGTTTAGAGAATTCAAAAGAATTCTTCAAAAGCTCCTTCCATTTCAGATTGAAAAAAAGAAGAAAACTGTTCAGAAGTAAAGTTTCTGAAAAGTTAAAGTATGATAGCTCTCATTGTTGGCCGAGTCTCCAAATTTGTGGAGAGACTTTTCAATATTTTGTGTAGATATGTGATCGTGACTGTTAATTAAAACTGTGCTTTTGGGTTTAAGAAAAAAAAGAAAGAAAAGAATTGGAAACGAAATTAACATAAACAAAATATATAATTTAATAGTTTAAATCACAAATGGTCTCATAGCTTTTGACCTCAAATAAATTTAGTCCCTTAAATTTTTTTAATGTCGATTTAGTCCCAAACTTTGATAATGTCCAATTTTAATCCCAAATTGATCGGAACAACGTCATTTCACCGTTTTAATTTGGGGCTTTCCAGCGGATACTGTGACTGGACTGTCACATGTAATTTTATTTTTTTAATAACATCGGAAATTTCAGGCATATAATTTTTTTTTAAAACGTAAAATTAAAGTAGAATTGACGACAAGAATTAGTCAAACACACATAAAAATACACATTGCAGTACACGTGTCAGTCTAGTCACAACATCCGCAGGAAAACCTCAAATTAAATGGCAAAATGAAGTTGTTCCGACCGATTCGGGACTAAAATTGGACATTGTCAAATTTATTGGGACTAAATCAATGATAAAAAAACTTATGGGACTAAACTTATTTGAGGTCAAAGTTATGGGACCATTTGTGATTCAAACTCTATAATATACTCCATATAACAAAAACTCATATGAGATGAGATAAAGATCAATATAAATCAATATTCATTCTTTTTTAAGTGTTAAAATATCATGTCTAATTTTCATTTTTTTTAATCAGTAATTAAGGAAACTTTTATTAAAATAACATGGGTAAAAAGTACCATGTTTATTATTTAAACTACAATATTAACAACCTAACAGAATTATAGGATTTACAAATCATTCGCTATGAAAAGAATTAGAACAAATACCATTCTTGATATCTAGCTAACTCCATATCATGTCTAAATTATGCTAGCCTCATTATACAAATTGATTCTCTTTCACGCGAACCAATAAATTTTAACACCTGCAAATAAATATATAGAAGGCGAGGTAAATATATTTTATTAAGAATTTTGGGTTATAATCCTTGTTGATCTCTTGATTCCTCCTCTCTAAATCTAAAGACATGATACCGGAGTCTCAACGACTTATTCCGAATTTTCCTACAATTTTGTAGTAGGGAGTTGATGAAATCATTTGTGACTTATTCCATTTGACCTGAGATTTGGCCTACAATGTGGTAGTAGGGAGTTGATAGAGTCGTCAGTGACTTATTCCATCTAACCTAGAATTTGACCTACAATTTGATAGTAGGGAAACAATAGAGTTTGACCTACTGAAACTCTATCTTGACTCTTAATTTATAAGAGATCAACGACGTATGGAACAAAAAAGTTATATTTCAGAAAATGAAAATATCATCTCAAATTTTGGAGATATTTTTATACTATTATCTCCATATTAAAATTTACACAGATGTATAACATCATTAAATTTAATAAAATTTAAGTGTCTACAGTTGTTTTTAAGTTTATCGTACAATTGGGTTTCTGTCCTTCTTGTGTGATTTCCATTTTTGCAATATATATGAAATTATTATCTACTAGAATTGCAACAAATCGAAAGATTTATATATGAGAATGTATTATATGCACCACTTTCACCGTACATCTGTATTATTATTGTTGGTAAGGATCAACACTTTAATTGTAAAGTGTTGATGTTAGGGAAATTAAATAAACGGATTAATTATACACCTCTCTACAAGTTTGGACTTTTAGATGAGACGAAATTCTTTCATGGTATAAGAGCATTCAGGCTCACGCCCATGTCCTGGCTTCGATTCCTGATAATAGCAACATCACCATATTAAATTGTAACCTCGATAGGCCTCCTCCCAATAATGAAGTAAGCGAATTAAGCCCACGAGTGATGGAGAGTGTTAAAGAAATTAAATAAACTAATTAATTTCACACCTTTTTACAAGTTCGGACTTTTAGATTAGACATAATTCTTCTCATAATGCTTCATGCCTAATGCATTTTTGCGGTATATATGAATTTGTTCTCTATAATTGAGATGATATGGATAATTGATTTGTTCTCGATAATTGCAACAAATTGAATTGAAGCCCATTAACACTTCAGGCCCAAACTCATATCAGATTTTTTCGGTTTTTCTAACCCAACAACAGCAAACCTGGGGAGCTAGACTGATTTATAATGAGTACATTTCTTGATGATACAAAATGATGAGATGTAAAGCATAATGTTTATACCATAACAAAAATTAGCAAAAATATGCATACATTATCTAAACAAATGCCATTTTTTTAATTGATATAAAATCAATGATAGTGGAGTATGTACGAAAATTGAAAATTAGTGACAATTTTTACTTTAGAATAATAATTGAAATTCATGAATTTAATAAATTAATAAATTTATTATTATCCACTATATACTAATAAGAAATTATATTGTTTATGTTTAGTTGATTTTTGGTACATCCCCCATGATGCGTCGTCTAATTGTTGAGAAGTAAGATTTATACAATATGTAAATAATGAATTTAGTGTTTTAAGGTATGATATGATTGTTATAGAATGTGCAGCCTTTATAGGCATTAACATTTAGTACTTCATATATATTTATTTTAACTTCATTATAGTATTTTATTTACTAGTATTATTTATTTCAGTTGTTTTTATTTGTCTTAAATTTAATTTAAGTAAAAATTTCAATTAAAATTTTTTCTATGTTATGCATTTAATTATTAATTATTTAATGAATAATTTTATTTTATGGTATACTGCATAATAAATAAATGAAAATATAATTTATTAAAATAAAAGATTTGGATATTTTAAAGAAAAGCAGGGTTAGTCGGCAATTACGTGATCAGAAATATTTGGGCCAAAAAGTTCAGCCCAACTCATCATTTACCTCAGGCCCAGCCCAACATAAAATTAATTGGTATAAAAATAAAAATCCCATAGAAACCCTAACCCTAGAATATCCCCAATTTGCCTGCAACAGAACAAAGGTCGCATCGCCGTTCAGCGAACAACAGACAATCATGGGTAAGATTTGCGCCGGAGTTAATTAATTAGTGAATATGTTTGATTAGTATTGGTTTAATTTGAGGAGTACTGTTGCAGGTAAGGTTCACGGATCGTTGGCGCGTGCCGGAAAGGTGAGAGGACAAACTCCCAAAGTGGCGAAGCAGGACAAGAAGAAGAAACCCCGCGGCCGCGCTCACAAGCGGATGCAGTACAACCGCCGTTTCGTCACCGCCGGTAACCCTAAATTTATCCCTCTTTTGACATTTGCATCGATTTTATCTTTTGATGTTCTGCATATTATGATTGTTTGATGTCAGTTAATAAGTATTCACGAAAGTGATTCTTGTGTCATTGGTATGATGGGCAATAGAAATCTTGACTATTTCTGTTGATATCATGTGCTCTTGATAGTGGATTGCTATATTTTTAGCCTTGCTGAATTTCTTGTATTTAACATGTTGAGCGGTACTATAATTTTTGCTACGATGATTTGCCATTGAGGTGTTTCTGTTTATGGTAATTATGGAAAATGTTTGGCTAAAATTTTAAACTTAAGCCACTAAAGCTAGATCCATTCCAATTTCTAACCATGTGTCATCAATCATGAGGAATTAACATGCTAGTTTTATTTAAGTTGATAAATTAGTAGAGATGGATACAAATTTGCAATTGGATGACCCTTTTAGATTTGTGTCCCCCTTTTCCTCTTTTTATGTATTTCCTAGTTTGTGGTTGTGTGTTGCTGTGAGTTTAGTGTTGCTGTGAGTTTAAAACCTTTAGGTTTAACTACAACCTTAAAATCACGACTCCTTACTACTTATGACCTTAAAAGTTAAACTACCCATGGCTATTTGTAAAGATTACATTATAGGTCTTCAAACTACTACCCTTGACCGAAATAGCAGTTTGTACAATTTAGGGCGATAGATAAAAATATTATAAGGGGTATCTTAAATATTAAAGTGAAATGTAGCAGTTTTGCAAATTCCTTTATGTATAATGACGGTTATACTTTTTTGTTGTGCTTGCAGTTGTTGGCTTCGGGAAGAAACGAGGGCCAAACTCATCTGAGAAGTAAAGTTGGGGCATCTCCAAATGAAACAAACTGCTGGAAATTTAATGAAATTGTTTTTTATTATAGCGTATTGCTACTACTAGTTGCTCGATTATGGTTTTGATGTTGTATCTTCTTCCATATTACTAAAATGTGTTGAGGGAGATTGAATTTTGACCAATTCCATAACAATTTCTGAACTGAGGTCTTTGTGAGGTTCTTATATGTGTAAAGTATCACTTGTTACACACAAACGTTTTACTGTCTCACAAACATGGCTTTTATATTGATTGTTCTGCCTCTACATCATGTCTGTGCATAGCAATGTCTTTATTTTGTCATTCTGAATTGGTTTTGGTACCCTCGACTCACTAGAAGATTGACATGGCACTTTTGTACCATCACATTTTCACATGGCAATATGGCATGCTGGCTTGTAATCTTTTATCTTTCTTAAGTTTTTCCTAAATGGAGAATAGAATATCCTTTGGAAATGCATCAAGAACAACACTTTATTTCTTCACGTTTTGTTTTTCGATTTTTCTTATGAAGCTGAAATTTTTCAGTTTTTATCACTCACCTTGAGGGTGAAAGCTCTTTGATGCATTTCAGAAGCTGCTTGCTACCCTCAATCGACTGGACGACATACTCTACAATTTAATTAATACTATACCATCTTTAATGAAAATGTGATTATAGAGAGAGAGAGAGCTCAGAAATTACTATCACAATTTAAATATTTGTTGTAAGAGTTACTCTAAATCCTAACCCCTAAACATTGAATCCTAAATCAGGAGTGAGTCTCGTGTGCACCCGGGTGCACCGTGCACTCATAGTGCATTTTAGAAGCGTGCAACTATACAAAATAGAAACATACAACTATTCCAAACAGAAGCATGCAACTATGTTCCCATATTAACAGTTGCACTTTTCTGTGTAAATAAGTTGCACTTTTCAACATAACAAGTTGCACGCTTCTAAAATGTACTATGAGTGCACGGTGCACTCGAGTGCATACAAGACCTAGCCCTAAATCATATATAAATCATTCGGGCCGGGTGAACCATGAACCACTTGGGCCGAGTGAATCATGAACCACTCGGGCCGGGTTTGGGGTCGGGTCGGGTATTGAAAAATTAAAAAAAAAAACCATCTAAAACTGAAATTAAAGTTAAAAGGAAACCGAAATTAAAAAAAGAAAAAAAAGTTAAAATAAAATAAAATTAGAATAAGAGCTTTTAAAATTAAATTACATCAATTTTATTGGTGCATGCGGTGCACAGGAGAATTTGACTTGTTGTAATGTATTTAACATTAATTTATCCAAGTATTTGTGGCCCAGGATAGTGACAACATAGATTAGAAACAAAAACTAATTGCTACCCATTTCTAGTGTATAAACTTGCAAATTGAATGAGATGGGAGATGTTACGTTTGAAAGAAAGAAAGACCAACTCGTATGATACTAAAGCGTAAAGCTGTCAAAATGGGTCGGGCCCGTTGGGCTAACTCTAGCCCGCTTGAGTTTGAAAATGATTGAGTTGAGTATTTATAGGCCCGTTTAAAAACTGACCAAACGGGCCGCGAGCTGGAGTGCGTCGGGTTGGGGCGGGTTAGCCCGTGGGCTGGGGTGTAATTTATTTTATTTTATTATTATTATTTACTAACAAAAAAAAAAAGGAAATTTAAACTTATTCTTCTCAACTACTAACACGCACAAACAAAAGCTTCAAAAACAAAGAAACCCTAGAAATTAAATTATCCAGCCGCGCAGGTTCACGAATCACTCATGCCTCCCATTTTCAAATTCACACCTTCAAGTGTTTGTATATTTAAACTTATGCTTATGAACTTTAATTGTTATTTTGTGACTAGGCAAAGTATAGGGTGAACAAGTTTCACAGTGAAATTGATTTAGGAGTGTGACTTATATTACTAAAGGATATTAATTATATAACTGAAGAGTGTGATTTTTTACTATAAAGAGTATTGCTCATAAAAATAAAGGGTGTGACTTATATTATAGCAGAGAGTGTAGTCGTGATAACTGAAAAATGTGACTTATATTACTAAAGGGTGTAGTCGTGATAACTGAAATGTAAAAATGAATCAGTTTCACGGTGAACAGGTTTCACAACATACCAACTCTTGAGACTATGTTTTATGTTGAACAACTTTGATATGCACTTTTATTTATTAAAATTATTTTTGTGGACATTGTTTACCTGTTTAAATTTATTTTAAGTACACGTGAAAAAAATAATATTTTATAAAAAAAAGCCCGCTGGTTGGCCCGCTAAACCCGCTACCCGCTGGGTGTTGGGTTGGGTACTAGTTTCCGGCCCAAGCCTGCAGTGATTTGGCCCGCCAAAGCCCGCAAAAAGGTAGGTTGAGGTGGGTTTTGGGCCGACTCGACCCGCCGACCCGTTCTGATAGGTCTACTAAAGCGTCAATGCTCAAATTATATCCCCTCTCATCGTGAGACCGTCTTATGCAAGCCTGTCTCTTGAAGAAATATAATGGTATTTATAGAGGGACAAAATTTGTATAGACCTGGTTTATGCTATGAACTCGGGTCAAACTTGACCCATATAATACATTTGGGTCAGATATAAACCGTCTCTTTCCCTTCTCTCCTATGTTTCAAAAGCGAAAGTGGACGTTGAACTGGATAATTTTAGCATTTTCGGTTGGACCGTTATTGAAGCGGTTGACTCGGTATGACATCATAATTACGTAATATATAAATAAAAATATATTTTATTTATTTATTAATAATTAAAATTTTAACTTTTTAAACTCTAAATTTAAGTAATGAATTCTCCGGCCACATTAGGATCCTATACTCATATAATACACCTACAACCTTCCTGTTAAAATTTCCCGCCTTTTTTTCTAAACCGTTGATCTAATCTTGATGATGATCTCGGCCGTTCACTTAATGCCTTAATTTATTCTTCATCTTTAATTTATGACAAATACTTGTGTGCGTTCTTTGCACAAATTCTAATTGAATTTTTTTTTTTTAGTTTTTTTTTTTACCCAGTCCAGACCCAACCCAATCCGACCTGAACCCGACCCGAGTGGTTCATAGTCCACCTAACCCTGACCCGAATGGTTCATGGTTTACCCGACCAGAATGATTCAAGATTTAGGGTTTAGAGTTTAGGGTTCATAATTCGTCCAAATTAAAATTGAATTCAATTGCACCAAACAAACATCACTCTTACATTTATTTTATACCATGTTGAGTGACTATACCATATTATGGAATTTGGCCGCAGTTAATTTCCTTGATTGTTGCTAACATTTCAACTCTCCTAAATTTATTTATACCCCTTCCTCACTCATTCATGGTACTCACTCTTCTAGAACTCCATTCCTCTTACAGATTTCTCAATTTTCTCTCTTTCTCCTTACAACGTCGAGGGCTCACCTTTCATCATAGTCGATTCCTGCCGCCGCTACAATTTCATTTACATTTGTAAATATTATACTATATTTTTGTTGTCTATTTTTTTTCATCTATTACGGGTATCGCTTAATTAATGTCTTATTTGTATATGAATTGTATATAATCAAATATGTATTTTGGATTCAAGAAAATTTAATTGCACTATAAACATGTCCCTATTTGATTATATGGATCCACCAACGGGGCCATGGCATTTGAATAGCTTCATTCTTCACTTGCACACCTTGATACTTCCGATCTTGACATATTTTACTAAATTTGTTGTGGATCTTTATTTGTTAATACACAGAGGCCCCTCTATTTAGTACTTATGAATCTTTACTTTTATTTTTATTTTATATTCTCTAATTTGTCATTTGTTTATTGTTATCTACTCTTAATTTTATTAGATGATGAATACATCTACTTTCAAGATTCTTTATACTAAGATATGATCGTATATTGTATATTTAGAGCAAATTAACTAATGAATTAAACATAAGGAAATCATTTTTATTATAAAGTGCAATTAGGAATTCTTCTTAGGAAAGAACTGATACGTCAGAAAAAATAGTAGGTATGTGAAAATATCCGCATGTAAAAATATTATAATTTCACAAATCATAATGTAATTAAATGCTGGCTTTTGAGTTTTGTACTGTTAGTTTCGATAGCCCAGTGGTAGGTGTAAGCTCTAACTAAACTTATACTGAAGCAGTTTTTCACTGAAGCAGTATTACAAGGAAAACGTAATAGTTTGAAGCAGTATTACAAGGAAAACGTAATAGTTTTACATGTAAAGATATAAAAGCATTATATTCAAATATGAAAATTTTTAAAAAAAATTAAGTGTATTAAATGAGTTGTTAAAGCAATATTAAATTTAATAATCAATAATTATTAATGCCTTCAATTTTGATTTCAAATAAGAAATTGAAGCAGTATTACAAACAATAACAGTCTTACATGAAAAAACATAACAACATTATAAGAAAAAACATAATGATATTACAATCTAAACATAAAGAAAATTAAGGTAATTTATGATGATTATCTAATCAAAACGAAACAGTATTACATGGAAAACATAATAATATTACAATAAAAAAAATACTATTTTAAATGTATTATACATACAATTTACAAATAGAAGTAATAAAAAAAAATATTCATATATTTGAATCCACTAAATAACAAGAGTTACCTCTATTTTATTTATCAATTATTGTGAATTGTAATATATCAATAATTAAATATATATTTAATTAAAATAAATAAACGTGATATATTACATATAAAGCTTCAATCTTGAACATTAAATTATTATAGTATAATGGTTAATATTCCTACCTATTATGTATGTTGACCTGAATTCGGATCTCAATAGTAGTAGTATTTTTTTAAATAATGCCAACATAATAATTCAATAGCAGCAGCAACTTTTTTCGGCCCATATAATAATATCAATATGCCATGCAGGCTCAGCGAAATAAGGGTCGGGTTATTGACACCCCCTATTAGGAGATACACCCTCATTAGTTTTTTATTATTTTATTGTAATTAAGAAATGACTTTTCTACCCTTGAATAGTTAAAACAACTTAAACAATTAATACTATATCACTTTCTACTTTATTCGAAATTTAAAAAGTTACGATCCAAACTTCTCCATTCCACACGACGAGTTCATTATTTTTATCTTCCAGCATCGTCTACCATCATAGCTTAGTTCATTTTTTTGTGTAGCAATTATGGTGGGTGGAAAACCTATCAAGTTTGGAATGTTGAATGGTTTATGTTATTGTTTGTTTAATGTTTAGAGTATTGATTATGACATATTGAGTTTTAGACCTAGATGTACGATGAAAATAGTATAATTATCATTCACGCATTTATTTTTTAATTTTTCCCGTCATGCATATTTCGGACCTAGTTTATTGAAATATGTCATCGTTTTCAGAAACAATATGTTGAAATACATCACTATTTTCGAAAAACATATATCGAAATATATAGAATATGTGAAAAATCACAAATTTCGGAAAATTTCTTTTGAAAATCTCTAATAATTTCAACAAAATTTTGTCAAAAATTTGGTGGAATTTCAAAACACCAGGTTCGAAAATAACTCTACCCAGTTTTTTTTTTTAAAAATACAGGTCATTTTTCGACAAAAACCTTAACAGACGATGACTCTATAGCCACCGGACACCACCGTAAAATAAAATGTCTAGTCGTTGTCGTCTGGAGAGATGAAATATAAAATGTATTTTTTGTCTAGATTTGAAATAAAACAATAAGAGAACAATTATATTGAATAAGGGTAATATTGGTATTTTGTAGGGTGTGTATCTACTAATGTAAAAAAAATGGGTGGGTGAATTAATTAATGGGTGTATCTCCTAATTATGGGGGTGCGAATAACCGGGCCCGCGAAATAATTATGCCCTCATGCATTGGCCCAATGATAATGTCAATATGCCAAACAGGCTCAGCGAAATAATCATGCCCGCGCGCATTGACCCAGTGCCCTCATATTGGCCAAAATTCATAAATTTTCATGTGTGAAAATTTACACTTAATACTTTGTTCAGAAAAAAATCTCATGTTACAATTATATACCATAAAATAGGAACATCATAATTGCCCCATTTATTAAAACCTTATAAATTATTTGACCTTAATTATCATCATACCTATAAAAACTAGAAATATATCAATTTTGGGCCTGAAATTTAGTAAAACAATTAATATATGGACTAAATGATTTTAAATGTTGACATAAGAACCTCACAAATAGGAAACTATAAATCTGGGATTTGAAAGATAAAACTATGAAACATCCATCTAAGACTCAAGAATATTAAAACCATATTTGACATCTTATCATTTATATCTTATTTATTTATTTATATATATATATTTATTCATTCTTTATTTTCTAAAATTTTCCAATTGGATGAAATTAATGTATCTCAGAAATTATGATTTACAAAAATAATGATGGATAATTTATTTATTTTTTTTGGAACATAATAGTGCTGGATAATTAAGAATTATAAAGATGTTGCTAAAACATACCTCATCAATTGTATCATGTAATGGTGTTTACAAAACAACTTAATTACCTTATGTTAAAGGATTTTAGTTAAGGAATTTTTTTTCTTAATCTTTTAACCCTGCACGTCATCAATCTCATAATGTCTCTTTGATTGATTCTTCAATTAATTTATTAAATCTCATTGAAGACAACAACCTTGTCATTTCTACTCTACTATAGATATTCTTGGAACATTGCTCGTGCCCTCTGTATTAAATATTATTTAAATTATATATATCATTTTGTTAGACTTAAAAGAGATTTTCCTCAATAAAAGATTATTGAATTAGAGGGGTCTCAATATTAGTCATCCACAATGGTCAAATACTTTTATGGTAAATAATTAGGGTAAATTGCATTAGATCCCCCCATAGTTTGAAAAATCAGCCTCAAACTCTTTTATGCTTTAAAAATTGTGTGAAATTCCCTTATATTTTTATAAATATGCCGTGAATTTTTTTTTTGATCATGTGAAAAAATTCTCTAAAATCCTTAATATTTTTCTATATATCTAAAACATTCTAAAATTATTTTACACAATCTTTTCATTTTTTAAGTACAAATTGTAAGGTTTTAAAAAAAAATATTTATTTTATTGTAATTTTATCCTTAATATTTCTAATTTCATATTAATATATAAATTATTTACCTAATAATACATTAATGATAATTAGAAAGGATAAAAAAATTTCACCTCATCACTTTACAGAATTTGTAGATAATAATTAAATAACTATATAAAAATTTAAAATTGTAAAAATATGTCCCTTTAATATAGTCAATGGAGGATAATTCTATCATTTTTAAACAAAAATTGAAAAAAAAAAGCATTAAAAATTGCATTAAGCAAGCGTATATAAACTTTTCATTATCTCAAAAAAATAAAAAAATCATACCATATTTATAAAACACAAGGAGGTTACAATTTTTAAAGTAAAGAGAGCTTGACGCCAATTTTTTAAACACGGTAAAATTTGACGCAATTTACTCCAAATAATCATATAACTTGAACGTGACTTGTGCTATTTTTAGAGCAAATGCTGATACCTTGATGAAATTTTATAACAAAAATACCTTAACATATTGATAAGTTTTCAAAGGACAAATTGCAAAAAGATAACTTAACTTTACCACTTATTGCATTTTAAGGATCGAACTTTCGTCTTTTGCAGGACATGTACAAAACTATGAAATTGTTGCAAAAAAAAGGATTTTGGGGCCAACTTCTGCGGGTGCAATGGGGCCAACTTCTGCACCCAACGCGATCCCATCGGGATATCTGGCCATCACAGCAGTGGCGCCCCCAAAATCTGCACCATGTGAGTGTGTCCCACCATCGGATACCAGCCCCTTGTCTCTAGGGTTAATCGTTGCATCTGCAATGGTGACACCACATAAAGAGCTTTCGTCCTTCAACCCGAATAATATGATCGCAGTGCTCGCCCAAACCGAGCAGTATTTTCTGGTCCAGGAGAATAGTCGGGTTCAACTCACCTTCATCGCCATCTCTGTCAGAGCAATATTTTGGGCTCAGTAGGTGCTTCGTCGTTCCCCGACAATCACTTGGGAACGTACTCGCTGGAATTGATAGAGAGTTTTGGGGATTCTTCCGCCATTAACTCGTACGAGGCAATGCATATTACTCGCCAAACGGGATCACTCGAAGACTACGTGACACTCTTTGAAGAAAGGGTGGCGCAACTGCCCTTTTTACCTCAGGAGCAGTATTTGGGGATGTTTTTGGGTGGCTTCAAACCCTCCATCCGTGAAAAAATTATTGAGCCCGAGACAGCCGATGTTCATACGACCATTCGAGCTGCCCGTAGACTTAGTCGCTCATACGGGCCGCCTAGCTGGTCTCAGCGCACAGCCTTCCAACCCGGGGGGGCCAGCCGAGCCCCGACTATATTTCAAGGCGGTCAATCACCGGGCCAACAGGCCAGTACGGGCAACCTAGGGTCTAAGTCGCCCCATAATCCGAACTCAGGATTCTTGGGAAATCAATCCAACAGAAATACATGCCACCTCACAGCTGAAGAAGCGCGGGAATACTGGGCTAAGGGGAAATATTATCGATGCAGTCAACCGTATGACCCCTTGCATAAGTGTGCAACAAAGAATCTGAGTATCCTAATTGGTGCCGTGGAAGAGAATTTGGGGGAACAATTGTATTTTCTCGAAACGAATGAGGAATACGCACCACTTCCTCAGAACGACCCCGACCAACATGATGGGGACTCAATTCACATACGACCCCGGAAAATCAGATTTTTCTACGGTGGAGCAGTACGTAGGTGGATGAAGTTAGTTTTGGCCTCAAATTCTCACTTCAGCCTTGAGGACAAGGCTGTTTGAACGGGGGGAGAATTGATACTCCTCATCTTTAATTATCTTTTATTTATTATTGTTATTGGACTTTTAATTTAAGTTAGAGTCTTTTTAATTAAAGTCTAGAATAAATGGCCCGTGGGCTTTCTTTCTTAGGGCATAAGTTAGGGTTAGAGTTTGAGTCTATTTAAATAAGGTTTCTCTAGAATTATTATTATCTTTTGATCATTGATTGTAGCAGCTTCGGCTTGTGGGCAGAGATTATTCTCTGTGGCAAAAATTTATTCTCTGTGGCCTCTTTTGAGGATTCTCTTTTATCAGTATATTTCAGTTTCATTCATATTATTTTTCTGTCCTTTATCGCTCAATTCTTACACTCTATCAACAATTTTCTCATTTCCTTCATGATACCTTTCAATCTTCATCTCTTATATTACCAAAAAAACCATAAAAAAATGAATCCCTGGAGTAGTGAACAGATCACTACAATTGTTACTAGAGTCGTCGATACTGAGGAAATTTGTTTATCAGAGCTTAAGATGGCCAGAAAAGATTAGAGCGATTATTCCACACGCTATCACAAAATAGAAAAGCTAATGAAATCAAATTACAAGAAAAGTTTATTGGGTTGAATAATCGGATGCAAGAGCATATGTCTGGATTTATGGGTAAGTTTGAGCATATTTCCAAAATTCTTGATACCATTCAATTACAGTTGTTAAATATGAACAAAGGAAAAAGGGATTTAGAATTAGAGAAGAATGATGTCTTGGGGGAACCTCTTACGAGATTTAGAAGTGAGGTGGGAGCAGTGGCAGACTTGTGAAGGTATAAGGGGTACCCAATTTTTTTTTTTTTTTTTCTATATATATTGTTTATGAGAAATTTGTCCCAACAAAATTACAATTGTTAGTAGGCCCATATATCATTTTCTGTCCATTAGTTCTCTTCTCGGCCCTTCATGCCACTCTACCATTTAATCTTCCTATTTTTATTTTCTTTTGTCTTTTTTCTTTTATCAATTTTTGATATAATTAATATTTATTATGTAATTTTTTTTGAAAGCATATTCGTTGTCTAATTATATAATTGAATATATTAATTTGATGTGACTTTCTTTGATAGACTAGAATTTGTAATTTTTTAAAATCTAAATATGTATATAAAATTAATTATGATAAAGTATTTTTACATTTAATAATATGATATATCATATAAAGTTTAAAAAAAATAAGATTTAATGGACTCGATTGTAACTTTTACTTAAGCAATTTTTTTTTTGAAAATGCCCCAAATCTTACTTTCTCCTATCCTTTGGGAGCCTAAATTCCACCATCTTCAACCACACTAATACATCATGTGATACTATTATGTAATTAGTGTAATACTATTATGAAAATAGGTTTAGTTTTGAATATAATGCTATTACGTTTTTGTAGACCCACGAAAAATGGGTCAAACGGGCAAAATTGAGAATTTTGACTTGATTTTCACCTTAAAAATCAAAACTTATTTTTACAAAACACCAACTCATTTTTTTATTATGTAATATTTTATTTACATATTGGATATGATTGTATGCACTTTAAATATAAGATAATATTTATGTATAGATATTTTTAAATAATTTAACAAGAGGTGCACTTGCGTGAGACTCTCACGCTGAGACAGAGTGTAATTTGGGCATTGACACTTCAATATATTGGGAGGGATGTGTATTGATTGTGTTAAGTTGTACTCCATCTCATGCATGAATTCGTATCATACGAATTTTTATCATTAAATAATCGTATCCCAATTTCATAATTCTGAGTCCGCCACTAGATGGGAGGATATAGTTCAGATATCGTGGTTGATTTGAAAATTGATCAATCAAGCTGCAATAATTCAATTGATTTGGAGGATACTATTGCTCACATCCCTGCGAAATTTGACCCTGTGTCGGAGGAAATTGAAGCATACCTGAATATTATTCAAAGTAAGCCGATTACAGTTAATCGGGGTGAAAATCGGGTCAATTTGTCCTGCGGTTTCAACTGCACCGGTGATATTGTGAAAGGTTGTGTGGAATCATTAGATATTGCGAACAAGAGTACGAGTTCGTGTGTGAAGAAACGGGCTCGGGTGTAGGCTCAGCACGGGATCTTCAATTCGGCTGATATTTTTGCTGTAATTATGCCACAGTTTGTGGGAATTTTGAAAATGAAGGCGAGACAAAATGTTATCCCGATGTCCCGAAACGACGACGAATTGCTGGAATTGACAACACTAGAGGTAAGAGAATTGCTTCTCTCTTATGAATTTCTTGGTGATGAGTATTGGGCTATTGGCACTCATCGTATGATTTCAATAGTAAAAGTCCATGTGGCATTGCAAAAGCCTGTAAAAATCTACTTGAAGTTGAATTGCAAAATGCTTGTTGTTAGTGATAATGGTAGAGGATTAAATGCATATTATGTGGAAAATTATATGAGGGGTGGTGCTGCATATGAATATCTGACTTGTCCTACTGCTAGTGATGGTGTTATTGCTAGATCACTCATTGTTTAAGGTAGTTGTGCATAGAAAAATAGAAGCTGATGGAGTGAAACTCTCTAACATCAGAGCAATTGATTATTTTTATGAGTCTCCAGGGGAGAATTTGATGTATGGATTGTTGAGGAGTGATCCACAACCTCAACCTAGGAGTGGGTCAAGCAGAAATGGTGTTGGTCTTTCGTTTGGTGTGAAGTTGGTGGCACTATATAATGAAGGAAGAACGGAGATGTGGAATAT
The DNA here is from genome assembly GCA_037126765.1 of Stenogyne calaminthoides. NCBI lineage: Eukaryota > Viridiplantae > Streptophyta > Magnoliopsida > Lamiales > Lamiaceae > Stenogyne > Stenogyne calaminthoides. Next base: position 33,877,752 of record JBBCBC010000002.1, read on the forward strand.
GTCCAGGGACTTTATTTTCTCACAAAATTATCTGGATTTCTTGGCTGTTATTTTCATTAACATCAATTTAAAGACAACATTTGTAAATGATGAAAAGCTGGAATTTCAGGATGGGAGTCTAATTATGAGTTATATGGTTGGGATGTTTTATGAAATTGTTGGGCAAAAGGTTATGAAGGCAAGCTCTAGGAAGTTTCATTCTCTCTTGTCGTTCTTCGATCCAAACTTTGTTGAATTACCTTCTACCAAGCCTTTCGATCCCGGCGACTTGAGACCTTTAAATAGCAGCTATGATGCACATATTTCAGTCTTTGGATCAAGGCTTGAAGAGAAACTAATAGAGGCTAAAGTTTTTCTCGTTGAATCTGGTGCTCTATTTTGGGGAAAATATTTTAAACGACTAATTAATATCATTGATTATTGCCATAGCAGAGGAGTTTTCCAGTCTGAGAACTTACTGTTTGATGTTGCTGGAAATCTAAGAGTTTCTAATCTTGAATTGACTGCTGTATCCTAACAAGCCAGGAATGATGGTTTGATTCATTCAGCATGTGGAACTCCAAATTATGTTACTCTAGAGGTCCTCAGTGACCAAGGCTCTGATGGAGAAGCTGCAAAATTAATTTGGCCCTGTGGAGTCATACTCCTTGCATTGCTCGTAGGCTACTTACATTTTGATGATTCATTATGGATTCTTTACATGCGAGATGAGAATGCGGGGCTCAATCCAATTGCCATTATTACTGAACTGAAGAATAGACATGTACAAGGAAAGATCAAAAGAGGGATCAATGACATTATACCAACATATTTAAGGACAATGTGGTGCATCTCCTGTTAGTGAGCACTAGTGCAATTAGCATGGCTACGGAGTGCATTTTCATGATCATGAAGAAGTTGATGCATAGCAAGGATGATGCATTACTATCACATGAATGCTATTATTCCGATTTAGCAAATTGGAAAGGATTTGAGTTCGTTCACAACACATTTTCGAATGTTGATCCTTGGGGAAAAGGATCTAAAAAACGGGCGAGTATTGTCTGTTGGGAAATTAGTAACCCTGTATTGTCATGAGCATGAAATATGGAAAATTGATGATCTATTATATTCCTAAGGGCTTTGCCCATTTCATTTATAGTGGGCTTGAGGATTTAATTATGAGCTTGAAATTTAATTGTAATGGTCTTGAGCTTTGGAATTTAATTGTGGACTTGAGATTTGATTGTAATAGTTGTGAGATTTAAATAGGGAAATCTGCAGAGTAATGGAACAAGCAAGAAAATACTTTTCTCATCTTCTTTCTTGGCTCGCACTCTTTCTCTCTCGTCTGTATCTCTCTATATCATCTTCTGTGCAATTTTCTCATTTCCTTCCTGATGCATTTCAATCTTCATCTCTTATATTACCAAAAAATACCATAAAAAACATGAATCCCTGGAGTAGTGAACAGATCACTACAGTAGCGTTGTCGAGTAGCGGTCTGATCGGCCGATCCGATCCGCTTTGTAATGCATAACTTCTCTCTCTCAGCCGTGCAAAACTTCAAACACCAACCAAATTTTTCGAGCAAAGGTTCTGAGCTTCTCCACTTGTTCATAGGTTCCGCCGCCCATGATCGCCCCTAATACGACCGCAGCTTCCAAGAGCGCGGTGGTTTGTGTATGTGGATGAATTCGAGTGTTTCTCTTCTCTCTCCCAGTCATTATTCAAATTAATTATCACTTTAATGTGGACAAACTATCACTGTTACTTAGAAAAACTATTACTATTATTCAGAAAAACTATCATTGTTACTCAGAAAAATTATCACTATCCTTGTTACTCAGAAAAACTATCACTGTCACTATATGATATACTAAGTATCATAGTTACACACATAAACTATCACTACTATATAAAAAAAACTATCATTGTTACTTAGAAAAACTATCACTGTCACCGTATGCTTACTAAGTTTCACTGTTACACATATAAACTATTACTATTTATGCGACGGCAAAAGCAGAGCTGGAATGAGTGCAACCAGGTGGCTTAGCCCACCTGGCCATTGGGCTCCTCATTTGAGTGGGAGACCCAGGTTCGATTCCCTTTGAGAACGAATTGGAGTTATGGGAGTTATAAGGTGGATTGGCGATTTCGTGGAGTATTTGGGTGCTTGGTGTACTAACTACTAACAACTAACATCTAACTTTGCCCGATCAAAAAAAAAAGAGATGGAATGAGTGCGCAACGGCGCGAGAAGAGCTGGAATGAGATTGAGGCGCGTGGAATGCAATTGGAGGCAAAATTCAGGTCAATTCATCATCAAAATGAGCCATATTAAATTAGGGTTCATAATGTGAACCTGATTCACTTGAGTGTTACTCTTATATAGGGGTGAACATTCGGTTAAAATCGAACCGAACCGAAGGTATACCGAAATTTTCGGTATGTCAATATTGATACCGATATCGTACCGATACCGTACCGATATTTCGGTATACCGTGCCATACCGAAATTTTTCGACATACCGTACCATACCGAATTATCGGTATACCGTTTCGTACCGAAATTTCGGCATACCGATAATACCGTTTTGTACCGAAATTTTGAAATTTTGGCATACCGAAAATACCGTTTTGTACCGAAATTTCGGCATACCGTTCCTGTCGAAATTATTTTTTAAATAACCTGTATTTTTTATGAAAAAAATATTTGATCACAGAATAAGATTTAAGTATTCATCACTCATCAGTCCAACACAAAATATAAATTTCAACAATCCAACACAACAAAATAAGTTTCAATAGTTCAACACAACACATATTAAAAAACACTAAATATGTTTCAGTACTAAAATAAAACAAATCATGATTGAAAATAAAAATCCTCATCACTTTTGAAGTTCAAAATCTAAAGAAGCCTACAAAACACAAGAATTTAAGCAATTAAATGAAAATCAAGGAATCAAAATTTAAGCCAAAGACGAAATTTCATAATACACATTGCCCCATTGTGTGTGACAGAAACTAGAAGGATAGAGATGGGCAAAAAATATCCAAGGTGGGCAACAAGGCAATTCATGAAAGCTGAGGCTATAGCACTCGCTAATGTATGTGTACAATTTGAATCATTCAAATGGTACCAAAATACACAAAAGAATAGTCACAGACTCAACACGCCCCTATTTTTTCACACTAACATGCACAAATGGTGTCCTACTATCACCTCTTCTTCCTCTCCCTCACATTCCTTCCATCCACAAATGGTATTGCAAAGATGTATGAATTTCTACAGAAAAAATGCACAAATTATCACAATATTTAATTACCTGAAAAAGATTCTCTGTTGGATAACAGGGAGACGGGACGAAGGCGATGGGGGGAGACGGGCGGCGGCGACAATGGGGTATGAGGAGCGGGCGGCGATGGGGAGAGGGGGCGACAACAAAATGATGGGCTTAAGGCGATGGGGAAGGATGGCGGCGGCGGCGATGGGAGATGGGGCGACAACAACGATGAGCGGCGCGGCGATGGGGTGGTGGAAGCGGCGGCGATGGGGAGATAGGCGACAACAAATGATGGGCGGCAAGGATGGGCGATGGGGAGGCGGGGCGATGGGCGATGGGGGAGACGGGTTTAATTTACGACAATGGGGTGGCATGAGCGGCAGCGGGCGATGGGAGGCGGATCGACGGCGGCTTTGGGGAGGCGGATCGACGGCGACGACGAGCCCTTTAGGGTTTGGGAATTTTAGGGTACTGAAAGTCTGAAATGTGGTGTGGGTCGTGACTCGTGTGGCTGATATTTAGGAATTAGGAATAGATTTAGGTTTAGCTTATTTAGAAATGTGGTGTAAAAGAAAATATTTATTAAAAAAAAAGAATTAAATACGGTATTTCGGTATACCGGTAATAATTCGGTATACCGGTATACCATATTTTTGGTATACCGATATACCGAAATTTTTATATTTCCATACCGATACCGTACCGAAATTTTCGGTATGGTACCATACCGTACCGAAAATTTCGGTATACCAAAAATTTCGATAAAATCGATATTTTTCGGTACAGTAAGTGCGGTATACCGGTATTTTCGGTATTTCGTCCACCCCTAGTGATGATGATGTGCTACTGCAGGTCTGCCATGTCGTGCACGCCATGCGACACAAAAAACCGATGTCGCGCACGCTATGAGACACAAAAACCGGTGTCGCGCGTTGACCGTGACACGAAATCCGGTGTCGCGTGTTAACCGCGACACCCTTTGCCTGTGTCGCCCGCTGACACCATTCTGCATGCCTGTTTGTGTCGCGTCTTGCATGCATGCATGCGCGTCCGACAATTTTTTTTTAATTTCTGTTTTTTATTAACTTAGAATTAATTTATAATTTGTTAGTTATAATTATTTATTTAACTAATTAAATGTATTATTTGATTAATTTAAAAGTAATAATTATTTGATCATAAAGTATTATTTCATTAACTGAAAAGTGTTAGTTATTTGTTATCAACAATATTAGTTCATCAATTAAAAAGTATTAGTTCATTCATTGAAAAGTATTAGTTAGTTGATTATAAAGTATTAGTTCATTTATTGAAAAATATTAGTTCAATTATCAATTTAAACATGAAAAAAAATATTCACATTATATGAAAAAAAATATATATATACACATTACATAATTTCCATCCGAGAATGGACTGCGGCGTGCTGCTAGAAAAAAAATGTATTAAATATTACAAAAATGTATAATATTTATCTTTCTCGTTATTTCTAGACTTATAATTAACCTCACGTCGCGGTGCATCCGAGTCGTGTAATGTACGGTATAACTCTATCCTGCTTTCAAATTCTAAATGTATACCATTTACAGAAGGGTCATGTTCGTGTTCCCAGTATGCAGATATAAACGGTACTGGATGCTCGTCGGTTGTCATATGCAACTGAAATTACAGTTAAAAAATTATAATTATAATTAAATAAAATTCATAAATAATTTTTTTATAAAATAACATTAATATAATTTTTTCTTACCAATATCCAATGAGAATTATTGTGCACGCTTCCTAAGACCAATTTGACGGTCGGAAGTCCTCGATATTCATCTGTTATTGCGGGAAGGCAAAAATGTCCGCCATGTTCACTAAATGACATTACGAAAACGTTATATGTGGGTTCAACCAGATATCCATGTTCAGGAAATGAAAACCATTTATCACGTGTGGCATAATTGTGGAAGTGATTAAGTGATTTTTCCAACTCTGACATGGTTGTGTAACCACGTATAATATTTTCATATAAATCGCATCTTATTTGCAGATCATTAAAAAGATCCATTCGTACCGTGGGCCATTGGTCCTAGCTTCCGTAGATTGCGAGTGCAACAACTCTAAATCCACAGTTCCCATCTCCAATTACATCATTGTAGGAATGAATATAATTTCTAATATATAGAGGAAAATCGTCCTCCACCGGAGAGTTAAAAAACTGTATTGGATAGTTAATATTCGTTTGAAAATTGGGTGGCCTACTTGAACTAGCGGTACTGTTGCGATGCGGGACATCAGAAGGTGGGGGCCTCTTGGGCTTTGAAGTTGGAGTTTTGGGGGAATTTGTGTCGGTATGCCCCGGATTTTGGGAAAATCTGTTCCGAGTCTCTTCAGAAAAACTCATCGTACATCTTTCTGATGTGCTATGTCTACGATCAGCTTCAGGTGGAATATCCTGGTGCGCATTGGTTGTCGTCACTCTCCCCTTACCCCCTTTTTAGTAGACTTCTTGAATCCCACACCTTTTATCATTATCTCATACCAAGAAGGTTGACGATCGTTGTCTTTAGTCTTCTGTGTCGACTTATTTTTTTTTTCAACCTTCGGTGGAAGAATGTCTTCCGTGTCATCATCGAATAATTTTCTCTTAGTCTTACCACCACCGTCATCATCTGTTCCGGTGGTAGGTATACTAGAAAAATCTATATCCAATGTTTTCCAAAACGAGTCTATACAATTTAAAGGTATTTGAAAGTTGTTTTCAAAGTACCTTGTAAGCTCGCATTGACACGAAAGACCATGTGTTCTTCTGAGATAGCAACCACATTTTTTGGACCTAGATTCTTATGCACTTCTGCGACAATGAGATCGAACACCTTAGACGTGATATTGCGCACTAGTTGGCAGAAGAATTCGTTCTCTAGCATATCAGTCCTTGTCTTGTGGCCGCTAAATCTCGATTGCTTTTTTATCTTACATATTTGCAACTCCATGACCTGGTGAAGCTTTCTGAAGATCATGTCAAAGTGCTTCTTGCCATCATCCAAGTTTTTTTTCACCCTATGGTGTTCTTGTTCAACCCTACAAATATATTACATGTTTCAAAATGTCGTTCCAGTAGTTTTAGTTATGATAATAGTGTAATAGTTGTCATTGTTAGGAAATACGGGGTGTCCGGATCTATTCGAGGTGTATTTAAATACATATTTAAATTATTCAATTAATTACTAACATGAATCAATCCTAAATTAATTCAACATAATAATCAAATAAGCAACAACAACATGCGTACACGTAATTCACGTAAATTCTAAGCATGCGGAATCTAGGAGTTACGAAATTACATACCTCTTGTAGAGACAACTGTTGAGACGATGGATCAACCCAAAGTGCCTTCTCAAATATGTCTCACGTCCATGAACGTAATCCGGTGGGAGGATTCTCACGAACGATTTTAATAAAGGAGAAAACTAAAAATATTTGCCACCACCTTTGTGGATTTCTAATTTTTCCAACACATGGAATTGCATTGGGGATGAAAAGTTTATCCCCTATTTATAACATAAGGGGTGGCCGATTTTTTGGTGTAGAAAAATAAGGAGAATTTTTTTTCTTGATCTCCAAGAAATCTTGAATATATCTCATATATTATTTTCTCCATAATTAAATTTTTCCACAAAAATCCCACTTCCCTTTATTACAAGATTTTCGAAAAATACAAGGAAACAAGAATCAAGATTTGATTTCTTGAATTTATTGGATAATCTTGTATTCCAAGAATACTTATCTTTTTCCATAAAATCTTTTCAAGAAAATCAAGAAAATCTTTCCTCTTCTTTTTCCTACAATTTTCAAAAATATCTAGGAAAAATTAGGCAATAATATTTTCTTCTCCTTTTCATTAATTAGACTTTAATTTGGGCTATTTGAGGGGCCTTTAGGAGAATTAAGATTGGACCTCCAATGGACTATGAATTTATAATATTAAGCCAAAATATTATCCAAGCCCATTAATATTAATTTACTCCACTATAAAATTAATATTGAACTATCCATCTTAATCCATATTATGATGCTCCAATAATATGGCTCCCGGTTATTATTTCCCGTGTTTAAGATTATCTAGTCCACTAATTAATTAAGCCACTGAAAAAACTTTATATTAATTAATATCTTTATCATTGGAGTAAAGACAACTCAACGTTATTATCCATACCGAAAATAAATTTCCACTTGCAAATGATAAAGCTTCTGAGCCCACCAAGGGCACAAATCAAGCAAGACGTGCTTGCACACGATTCTCCGTATTAAATCTTAGCAATCGTCGTGTAAGTAATAATATTGCCCAAGATATAAGGTATCGAATCACGTTGATTCTCTTCCCATCATAAGTCAAAGCAATAGTTATTAATTTCACACGATCCTATTTAAGGAAAGGAAATTAAGAAATAACGAACTACTGAGGTCTAATTCTTCCATATTCAGTGCTGAAGAATTTATCATCCTGTAGGTCCTATTCAACGCATCATAATGCACTAGTGTAATCTCTTGGTCAAGACAAGCCAATCTGAGCTTTTACACTCCAACCTTTCACGATAGATTGTTCATTTCCATCTAGGTTGTGAATTTGTACTTAGTTACGAGGAACTGTTAATTTGATCTTCCGTGATCTGGTATCACCAAATTAACTACAATGTAACACGTACTATTTATTGAAAAAGTATGCAGTAAATATATATAACATTCAATCATATTTAATGCAACAGTGATAAATAATTTATTTCAGTAAATAAATAAGAAATTCAGTTTGGTTATACAAAGTAAAAGCATACTTTCCAGTATAACCCCAACAATCATAAATAGTATAAATTTTGTACTGTTACTTGTTCGTTGTGTAGTTTCCGTAGTGCAGGCGACGATCGAGATACATCCCTAAAATTCTCATTTTATGCGGCCTTAGCCACGTATCTCCGCAATACGAAATTAGATCGCCAATGCTACTGTACTTCTTATTTACGTAATCCCACCTAATTTCCCATTCTTCAGGTGTGCCCGCCTGGATTGCATAATTCCACTGTAATTTAAAATTATCAGAAAACTGTTTGTTTAATCCCTTTTGTACTAGACCTAGAGCTCGGGCATAAACAACTTGCTCTATGTGGCGCCTGCATAAATGTGCTTGAGAATTTGGAAAAACCACATCAACAACATTCATCATCGCGAAAGCCCTGTCCGTAACAACGACATTTGGTAGGTCACTCTCGTACAGTCCCCGAATAAATCGTAGGATATATTCAAAATGTTCCTGCGTTTCACGGATCATAAATGCATATGCAATGGTGAGCATCTTGTGAGTGCTTGTTGCCCCAACTGCCTCAAGTAAAGGAATACCGTACATGTTCGTGTTGTATGTTGTGTCAATGATTAATACTTGCGGATACGTGTTGACCATTACAACCGAACATGGGTGGCTGAAAACTATATCTTCGAGTTCGTAATCAGCATTCGTCCTATAGTCGTACCTATATTATAAACTAATCAAATACAATACAATCAAAATATGAATACAATTATTTAGGTAACAAAAAACAGGATTTCAAATTAATGAGTAGTGTATATATAATGGATATAGACTAAAGTTAATCATTAACAATAAATAGATTGTATATATTTTATAGCTAACTATACCCCAGTAATAAATTATATTGAGTGCAGTGGGATTAAAAGGAAATCTACTTGACTGATGAAGTTTTATAAAACAATCTTAACAACTTTGCTAGTATTTATACCTGTTATTCTGCTCTCGCAGTAGGTGTATGAAGTTTTGCGTTGAGGTAAGCTCCTCCCGGCTGTCTCTCCTTATCTTTTGCTGTGAATTGTACATTCTCTTTGAGTCCATACTGTTGTTGGGATTGATTGTCTTTAAATATCCCAAAATGTTGCTCGAACTTACATTCATTAAATCTAGCAGTTATACATGTTTGTACTGTTCTGGGGTTATTTGACCAATTCTGGAACCCTCAGCACATTTTGGAAATCGATGATTGTGTGTCCCGTCCAAAACACTAATTTGCCACATATCACGCTCGGGATCAGAAAGCCAAGCAACTAAACAAAAAGGATAGGAATTTTTTGCGGTTTTGGTATTTCGCTCATTCGTGGTTTTTTTAGGTATATATTTGCCACCTTCACTACATATATACCTTACCGTTGTTGCATTAGAATTACGAATGGACAATGTGATGTTTCTCATACCAGCAATACTCTTAACATAAAAAGCAACTTCGTCTTTTCCTATTAAACCATCACCAGGAGTAATAAAATAAGCAGTGACATCTTCGGACACATAACCAGCATCATAATAAGAACTCATTTTATGTAATATTATAAAAATATGGAGGTATAAGGTGATAATGAATACAAAAGAAATGTAGGAGAAAAATTTATAAGAGAATAAAGTGTGTGAAGAATTTTGAACGATTAGAATGTATGTGTTGAAGCAGATGGAAATATAGAATGGATGAGATTGAAATTTATAAGAAGGTTGAAATTTATAAGAAGGTTTGTGCTGAAGTAGCATTGAAAATAAAAAAATAAGTAGAATCTGCATGAAACTCTGCATGAAAGGGGCCCGTCAAAAATTTCAAGATTAAAATCAGTAGTTCAATACTGGTAAAGTTGAGAAACCAGCACACGCGAACGAAAAAAGTCCGACACGGATGGAAATTCAGCACGCGGTTGACGTGGCCTAGCGTGTCGCCCGAGGTGTGCGACACGAACCCCACTCGTCGCCAGGACAGTGTGACACATGCCCATATGGCACACCATACGCGCGACACCGCCGGCCTTATCGCGCCACTCGCGCGACACGCGCCCCCACGCGTCTGACTCCTCTTGTCCTCCTGAACTTATTTAACTACACGAACCTGCTCACTTTATTATTTTTGTCGCGATGTTATTATTAATGTGTTATTCTCTATTTATATAATAGAGTCTCATATTTTATGATTCACAATTGAAAATAATTTAACCACAATTTTAGATATTAGTTGGTTCAAATATGAGTCAACAAGATTCGTTTTTTTATGGAAAAGAGTGGTCTAAAGAGGTAACTGAGTCTCTGGTTGAGTTTCTTGTAAAATAAAATTGAGAGGGTCGTTGGTTTTGTAACAATGATAATATGCTTTCAATAGTTCGCGCTACACGACACATAAATATTACTTTTGATTTGAATTTCCACCCAAACGATGTTCAAATCAGAGTTCGAAAATTGCGACGATGTTGGGGACTTTTCAAATACATCATCAATCTTCTTACTGTAGTTTGGGATAGATCGACCAACCTCATGCGTGCACACCCGGACGTATGGACAAGTTTGATCGAGGTAATAGTAATAGTTGGAAATTGTACTTCTATTTTTGCCTTCTTTCTCGTGTTTTAAAATTTTGGTATGCTAATATGTGTAGAAAAACTCAATGTCGGCTGCGTATATGACTCATGGAGACCCACTATTTCTACCCTTTAACTTACTGTTCAGCCATTGGAGTGCACAAGATTATGGCCATGAATACCTCCCAGCGCTCCATGGGTGCATCCGGGGGAAGTTCCCGGTGAAGAGAGTACTGATGATGAACTAGACTACCCTCCCCCTCAGGACGAAAAGAGTGAAGAAGAAAGTGACGAGTGCTGTGAAACGGATTAGGACATTAATATGTATTTTTATTTTTGAAGTGTTATGGATATTTCTCTCATTGTATTTTAATTTTCATGCTAATATCATGTTGTTGTTTTGTTGAGATCGTTTAATTTTTTAAGTATTAGTAAATTTGGTTTTAAAGTATTAGTTCCATATTTATAAAGTATTAATTCATTCATATAAAAGTATTAACGAATGAATATAAAATTTGGTAGTTTCATATTTATAAAGTATTAGTTTCATGTTTATAAAAGTATTAGTGAATGAATATAAAAGTATTAGTTTCATGTTTATAAAAGTATTAGTCAATGAATATTTTTTAAGTATTAGTTTCATGTTTATAAAAGTATTAGTGAAATGAATATAAATGTATTAGTGAATGAATATTTTTTAAGTATTAGTTTCATGTTTATAAAAGTATTAGTGAAATGAATATAAATGTATCAGTGAATGAATATAAAAGTATTAGGTCAAACAATATTTAATTTACACCCCTAACAGTATTATTAAATTAAATGCCAGTGAAATTTTCGATTAAAGTCTGAATTAAAGTCATTTAATATCTGAAATTTTCTGAATTAAAGTCTGAATTTTCGGTCAGTATTAAATTTAATATTTGAAATTAACAGTATTAAATTTTCGGTCAAACAATTCAAATTAAAGCACTAAATTCTGATTTTTTTGGGTCAAAAGTCCGGGTGAAAAAAAGAATCGATATGGCGCAACAATTTGAGCCGAAGGCCAAGAGTGTCTCATTTGTCAATTTGGCGCGCGTGACATGAAGTTGTCTGTCTGTCGCCACGCCTGCAACAAAGATTATTTTATTTTTTTTTTTCAAAAATTCCTACTTTTTAATTTTTTTTTTTTTTTTTTACCCTAATTCACCTAATTCACCCTCATAAATACACCAATATAATCATAACCTCCCACTCAAATATTTTCACACTTCACACCATTGTCTTTGTCTTGCAAGCAAAGACCATCCATCCACCGCCGCCACCAGTCCACCGCTTGTTGTTATATATATATATATATATATATATATATATTTATATATATATATATATATATATATTGTGGTTTTTTATTCTTCTTTGTTTTATTTTCCGACACATAATAATAAATTTTTTCTTGTTTAACAGTCGAAGAATTAGCCAGTTGGCATTGGCTGTCAAACGACCATAATTCGCCGCCGCCCGACATCGCCACCTTCAAGGTGTGTTTTCTTTTTTCGGTTGTTTGGTATATTTTATTTTTTATTATAAGGTATTAGTTGAATTGATGTATAGTAACATTTGGTATGCTGTAAATTGTTAGTTTATATGGTGTAAAGTGTTACTTGAATTGCTGTAAGGTATTAGTTTGTATGTTGTAAGGTATTAGTTGAAATGTTGTAAGGTATTAGTTTGTATGATGTAAGGTATTAGTTGAATTGCTGTAAGATATTAGTTTGTATGTTGTAAGGTATTAGTTTGTATGTTGTTAGGTATTACTTGCGTTGCTATAAGGTATTAGTTTGTATGTTGTAAGGTATTAGTTGAAATGTTGTAAGGTATTAGTTTGTATGTTGTAAGGTATTAGTTGAATTGTTGTAGGATATTAGTTTGTATGATGTAAGGTATTAGTTTGTATGATGTTAGGTATTACTTGTGTTGCTATAAGGTATTAGTTTGTATGTTGTAAGGTATTAGTTTGTATGTTGTAAGGTGTTGCTTCAATTGAGGTATTACTTGATTTAAAATATATAATTTCATATGTTTTTTCTTAGTTCACTATGTCACGCAATACGCCTTGGATTGTTCAAGACTATGTAGAGTATGCAATCGATGTGTTCTTGCTGAACAACATGCGCATGCAACTGAATCTGAACAACTCGAATTACAAAACTTTCAGTGGAGTACATTGTTCGATCTAAACACCCCTGCTTTCCAACCTAATGTCGAGCAATCTGTTCCAATGCAGTATGCTCCATTTCGTACACCTATTGATATCAGTTTCAATGATTTGCATAATTACTCCGCGATTGGATTCCCCTCATTTTCACCGTCAACACATATGGTCATGGCCTCCGACCCTCTTCCGACTGTGACTACATCTCATCATCCCCTTAACATGGGCTCGTCTACGTCTCATCACTCCATTCACTCCACTCACCAGGGCCTGTCTACATCTCATCACCCAACTCACCAGGGCTCGTCTACATCTCATCACTCAGGACACCAGGATGAGGATGAATACGAAAGTGCTCCTCACGCAACACAAGCCTCATCCTCGTCTTCGCCACATAGTGATTGGTTGAGTTATTGACGTCCATGCCTGGAGGACCTTTAGATCCAAGTGTGTTGTGTGCTTTCAAAGCTCACAGAGCCAAAAAAATATGAGATGATTCAGTCAGTAAAATACATGTTTTTTAAATTATTATTTCAAACGGTTACGATATGTAAATTAACGAGTTCATTTTTATGTAAAAATATGTAGACGTTTCGTAAGATCCTCGATGGCCATACTTGAATTAGAACTCTTGAGGATTGGTCATCGAATTCATTCACTCATGACGATCATTCCTTCGTCCTCATTAGAAAGTCTGGATTGGAGGGTATGGGGCGAATGATGTTTCAAACCAACAACATGCACCTCATTACAGCATTCGTCGAACGGTGGCACCATGAGACGAACACTTTTCATATGCCTTTCGGGGAGATGACGATCACACTCCACGACGTACATGCTATCCTTGGTAAACGGAACCCTAAAACTAATTTTTAATAAATCCAAGTTTTAATTTTTTATCAATTTATTTTACTAATAATAAAAGTAACTTTTTCTAATGTAGGCTTGAACATAAATGGCTTCCCCGTCATTGGCAATGAAAGTTGTATTGACGATGCATTGATTAATGCACGCGCTCCAGGACAAAACCAAAGTAAGCGCCCATCCTCGACAACATACGAGATGAGTGTCAAAAGAATAACCACCTGAGCGAGGTCTCTATTGCTCGAGGTTACCTATGGTACTTGATGGGGTCGACACTATTTCCTGATAAAACGCGTGATTCTGTCCCCAAGTATTATCTAGAGGTGTTGGGTGATCTCGATGCTGAAGTCCCTAACTATGCCACATCATGATTTATATCACCGCTAGGGCGTGCATCTAGATTTAATAACTATTGTGATTTCGGGCTGCTTGACATTACTTGAGGTCAAAATTACATTTCAATAATATTTTCAATGATATTCAATACACTGTTATCAATATATTGTTACATATAATAACTTATACTCATTACAATTTTTCAGTGCTGGATATACGAGTACTTCACTGAGTTGCGCAAACGTGTCGAAGCTACTTATTATGTCCCTGGTACCCCACTAGCATTGCGATGGAACACCTCCCAAAGATTCAATCGGAATAAAGAGGATCTTGTTCATTATCGCAAACTATTGGATAATTACCCATCAAGTCATGTATGTTTCTCATTCTCAAGTGACGTCTTAATACAAATACGTCATTTATAATTTAAGTAATAAAATGTCTTATAAAAATATTTTTCATACATTATAGGTCAATTGGACTCCGTTCGGCCTTCCTGCATCAATCCCTGCCCCATCGTTATTCCACGGTTGCGTTCAATTTCTGGACTACGCCGAAGGGTATATGCCTAAAAGGGTTGCACGACAATTTGGGAGAGTTCAGGGCATACCCCCATCACCGATCGACTTCGATCGTACTCGTTCAAATTTGGGTGTCGTGGCAAAGGGATACAAGAAGGTGTATGGGCCTACAGTCGCATATTGGAACGAGATGGGCAATCACAGTTATCCACTCGGGTATTTGGGTCCCGAAGCTCTAGTTCCGGATCGTACTACGCTGGATTATGCTGCATGGTATGCAAGAATAACACATCTAAGAGTGCACAACCCTGAACACGGCGAAAACAATGTGCACGTCAATCCCATGCATGGTTCAGCGCAAAATAGGTTGTGACACGTGATGCACAACACGAATTCGTTGTTCCAGCAAGTTAGTCAGGATCCACAATGTCCAAATTACGTCAATACTGGACTTGACGTAATTGCCCAACATGTTGGTACCGCAATGTTGCCCAATCCTGGATTTTGGGGACCACAACAAGCATATCCTCCTGAACAATTCACCCAACCAATACAGCCTGGTTGGTGGAACGACTACCCATATCCATACTATCACCAAAACCAGCCCAACAACCTAGATGACGACAATAACAATTAATAGTACATTTATTTAGATTTTTTTATTTAAATGTTTGATGAAATATTTATTTGTACTAAATTGCTCCATATATTTAATTAGTATTGCAATTTTTTATCTCTTGTTAAATATTTTACTGTTGACGTATTTTAATCTCAATTAATTTTTAAATTTTTTAAAAATCAGTGTTTTTTTAAACAAATTTATTGCTCAAAATCAATAATATAGAACTTATTTACCTAAATATATGAAAACTAATTTATTTGTATATCTTATTAAAAGATGAGTGCAAAAAAAAGAACATCAGGAAATGACAACAGTGTCGATAACCAGGAAAGACCCCCGCCATTATTTTGGTTGGATAAAGATGGGAGGTAATCTAATTTTTTAAAATAATATCACGTTTGATTTTTTTTTTAATATATCATTCTTAATATGGACAAATTACTTGGACAACACAGTTTCATCGTATAATTTGAATACTGTGTGAATAATGTGGTATGAGGCATATGTAGAGGTGGCAAAATGGTCGGGCTGGGCCCATTTTGTAGCAAACCAAAAGTAAAACAATAACATACTACAGAGTCTGAGACTCAAACTGAATTAAGAGTCTTAGAGAAGTGTATATGTAACGTACACAAACGATTGATGAATGATGATTGGAGCAAACTGTGTTCAATTATATACATCACTTATTAATTAAATGCATCCAACATGAAAAGTGTATACTGGAATTAATTGACAAAAAATATATATATATATATATATATATAAATAAAGTAAATACTTTAAATATGGCCTGGAGTAGCACTATATACCTAGGTAGGCACGTGAAATTGAAGCATTAATATGAATTGTTGGACCTTATTAGGTAGGCAAATTGAAATTTTTTTGAAGTTTTTGTCTTCACCTTTTCATTTCTTCTTCAAATTTGAATTATCTGGACAAATTCTCAAGTTTTGAAAACATATTTAGTTCGTTGTGTTCATTTTAAGATGGGATTATATAAAAATAAAAAATAAAAAACAAATCGGGCCCAAAAAACAGTTTTTTACCATAAGTTTTTGTCGGGCCGAGCCCATTTTGCCATTTCTTGATCTAAAATGAACAAACCGACCCATTTCTTCCGAGTTCATGTGGACTATATTTTAAGTTTAATAATATTTGTATTTTACACTTATTATTATTATTTTGTAAAAATATATGTCTTAATAAAAAAATTTATTATTTTAATTACAGAGTAAATTCCGGATTAATGGAGATCCAGCTGATTTCAAAATAGCATTTTTCAAGGTTTGTGCAACATTCATACGTCAAGGATGGAGAAACCTCAATTAGATGTTGAAGGGTCATGATATTTTTTTTTATTTGGGAAAAAAAACATTTAAATTTCATGTGTGTTTATTATTAATTAAAATATTAAATTATGTTTATTATTTGAATTATTTTGTATCAAATTGATCAAATTGATCCATAATATTAATTAAAATATAAAATAACAACATATTTGTACTTAATTAATTAATTATCTTAAATTATTATTATAATAAAAAAACATAAAAAAATGAAACAAATAAAAAAAATAAAAACAATCGACATCTACTTTCAAATATAACAACAATCATCATCACCAACTCCTTCTTAATTATCACCAAGTCATTACACCAATCATCTATCAACCCATCATCTCATTTATCAAAAGTGTGGATATAGCATAACTCTTATAACCTATGTTCACACTGGTGATAACTCACACCCCACTGTTTTAACCAATAAATAACTCTCAAATGCAGTTGCTCTAAATAAATGAGAGACACTGGCAAGAATATCTCAACCACAACTTGTGTTAGTAAAAAGAAAAATCAAATTGAGTTAGTGAATAAGTAAGAAATATATATATTTGATTTTAATTTGTCCCACAACTTGTCTAACATTATTATGTCCAAATTTATAAGGAACTGGGCATTAAGATTTATCAAGAGCCAACAAAAGTAATTGATAAAGAGACTGTGTTGGATCATACAGAAATCTTGTTTATATAAAAGCTAAGAAAAGGGGAAGAAGTTTGCTTCATCTAGGAAAATACCCAATTTTAGATCTTTTCCCAATACATAATTGTGGATTTTCAATTTTTGGATGAACGGTTGTGATTGATTGTAGAAATTCTCTTTTCTGTCGACACTTTTCATTGAATGCTTATGATTCCTATTCTCATTTTTTTGTAGAAGAAAAAAAAAAACAGTTTATTTTTTACAAAATTTATTTAAGGTCGTTCACATCTACAATTTTTTACTTCTTCTAATTTGAACTAAAATTTGACTCCTCCAGTACGATTAATTAAATACTACTATCCATTTTTTAAAATATTTGTTCTATTCGTTCGGGAGAAAAATAAAATCAATGAATATTTTCAATTTATTTTTCCAATATGAATTCGATAACCCTCCAATCTCCCGTGCACAACCCTCTTTTCCATGCACTGAGACCACTATATCAAATAATAATCTCATTTTTTATTTTAACTCATTAATACATAACACGTGTATAAAATAGCATCATCAAGACAATACGTTTATACTAATCGTACTAGAATGAAGCCTAAAATTAGGAGGTACATAGCTAAAAAAACAAACTAAAACCTACATTCTCCCTTGGGAAGAGCCAAAATTTTGAAAAAAGAAACAAGCAGCCAAACACAAATATCCAAAATTTTAGCAGAAAATTTCTCCAAATAATGGCTTTGGGTCTCTAACAACATCCTGAGGGAATGATCAGATACAATCATTTAATGTTACCAGAGCTGCCATTGTTTCTGAGCCTGATCGAAGCAAGCTCCAGCTTCAACGACTTGAGTTCTTCGGCAGTTTGATCAGCGTCCCATAATTCCTCGTCCGTGTTGGTAGTTGCAGACCTAGAGCTACTGTATGATCCACCTGGCAGCAAAGCCCGTAGAGAGCCCGGTAGATCAGGCAAGCTACTACCACCACCCCCTGCTGCTCTGGCTTGCTCGAAGAAAAGAACCTGAACCACCACCCGTAATGGAAGCCTCTCGTTTTGCACAGCGTGCCCGCAGGCATCGCTTGATAGCTTTCTGCAATCCATTAGCCGGCATAGCTTCTTTTTCTCGCTCTTTGTAATCCCCGGATGTACCTGTAGTGGATAGTGTTACAATGATTAATATAGTAACACTGTTGTGCACTGGTTGTATGTTGCAGCTGTATGCAACTAATACTTTTCAGTGAAAAAACTAATACTCTATGGTGAAACAACTAATACCTTTTAGTAAAACAGCTCATTATTTAAAAGTACACTTGAATTGCGTGGTGCATACAAGTTTTTGTCTTGGATTAATGATTAATATACTTATATTAAGAGTAACACACTGATACTTGTCAGTGAAAACAACTAATACTTTTCAATAAAAACAACTATTAATGAAACAGCTAATACGAGTGGCAAATATAATGGAGAAGAATACAGAAACAAACCTTGAGATACATGTCAATAGCACGGTAGATTCCATCATGTGTCGATCTTGGAAAGGCGGAAATCATAGCTGCTAGATCGAAAAATTTGGATAGGGGTAGAGACGAATCACGAGCCGCTTCGGCCAAATAACTATCAACCAATCGGGCAACCTTAGTCTTGGAAGCATCCACAGATAAACCTCTATATATGTCGTTGAAGTCGGGATCATAGCTCTGAGTGCTACCCTCTTGCATCACAAAGTGCTCAACCAAGTCCCGTACTATATCTATATTGTACAAGGCCGTCTCCCCATTTGGAGAACGTATCACAAGATCAGCCATTGTTGCCTCATCGAGCTGCTCTGCAATTTTCTGCATTAGGGTGCTAGACGTCGTTTCTCTGCATTCTAGTATGAATGAAGCTTGTAATAACTTGAGCAAGAAACTACAAGAAACGGAGCTTTTCTCCGTTGGAAGCAGCAGCTCGGTTATGGTATCAACCAAGTAACGATACTTCAAAGTATCGCCTTGTACGGTCCCTTTGCTCAAACCCGGGACCCTTTTCAAAGCATACGCTTTCAACGACTCCCCTATCACATCAGACGATACTTTTCCTTTGGCTTGTATTGTTGAAACGACCCGTTTGTATATATCAATTGGAAGTTGACAAATGTCTTCCACCCACCAGTCTTTGGGCACTATCTTAACGTGTTCATTCTCAGATGGGAGCTTTTTACGATTGTAAGTGTATGACCAGTTGACTTTCAGAGGGTCAACGGAGGCTTTAGAAGCTATCGAATCGAGGCAGTGGCTGACGATCTTCAATTCCTCTGACCAGGGGAGAAGGGATTTCGTCGTCTGAAGCACGATTATGGAGTCCTTCCAGCTCCTGAAAATGCTGGATGTAAGGAAGACGTCGATCTTGTAGACAAGATTCCCTTTCTCAATCGTCTCGTACATCTCCAGATACTCTGCAGCACAACGTGCTGATACTACATTGTACGCGTTGAGTGTCACCACCATGCCGTAGCAGAACTTGGCGCAGATTTCAAACGCGGTGGGCCCGCCCGGAATGTCGTGGAGGTTAATTTCGTCATTTTCATCGAGCTTCTGAAGGTGACAGCTCTTGGAGAGAAGAGGAAACTGCAATAAGATGAAGTAATGTTAATAGATAAGCTAACAGACAGATTGATATCGTATTTTACTTATGTTAAAGAAGTCTAGTAACAAAAAATTCAGAACAGAGCAAGTGGACACATGTAGCTATATGTTTTTGGTACAAGTTAGTTAAGCATAAAAATGATAGTACCTTGTGGAGATAGAACTTGACATCTCCAACATTAATGATCATATCGGTTGCCAAATCCGTTGCAACGTATCTGAAATACAAGTACATCGAATAATTGGTAGCCATAACTATATAGTTAAAGAAACAAGACGAGTTCAATCACAACACATGCCAAGACTATAGATTCATTCTTGAGGATTCATTATACCATCTGGAGCAACACATGATTCTACTATATCATTTATTAGCTAAGAACAATAGAACATTACATAAAACACTATATGAAGCATAAAAGAACGAATTAACAACGGCGAGTAATAGTAATAGTAATAGTAATAGATAACCTGATATTGTCTTCATCATTTTGAAACTGATCAGGCTTGGATCCAAGCTTCATAAACTTCATCTTTGCAGATAAATGCTCTTTTTCAATCTTTAATCCTGTTTTTGGTTAATTGTACTTCAACCTTTAACCTTATATTATAACATGTAAAAGATTTATTATCCTAGATGAGGAAATCAAGCCCAAGAATCCACTATCTTGAACAAAGATTTTCTTGCACCAATGAAGATGAAGGAACCTGTGAAAGCCAAAATGAATCTTGGAATGAGTGTGGGAGACAACAAGCATCATCTAATTTTGGCAGATACTGAAAACACATGTACGTTATCAAACAATTATGCACTCCAACCAACACATTTGTTCCCTAAAACACAAATCGAAATCAAAATCACATTCTATCAGAAATTTAAAATTTCACCATTCCAACAACATTAACAAGAACAGGAATGCAGAAAATATGAAACCAGTCTAAAACACCATGAATCTTGCAATCCAAACCAAGAAACATCAAATTAAAGAAAACCCACAACCCCAATGAAGAAATTAAACCCCTATTTTCCTCAAAACTCACCTAAAAAATCAAAGCAACCGAATCAGCAAAACCCCTTCTCCGTACAAGGCACAAAACCAAGAAAGTGAATCAGAAATTGATGATCAAACAAGAAAAGAAAGACAATAAAAAAGATGGGTCTTTCTTAAACTTTGTTAGCCACCATTGAAACATAATGTCATCACAAAAAGCCAAGCTCAGAATGTTCCCACAGTCTTGAGAATCAGCACCACCTTTGCTTCTTTCTTTCTTTCTTCTTTCTCTGTGTTTTTTTATACCATCAATCGCATTACAAATTTATGCACATTATTTTAGTTTCAACTGAGCATCTACCTTTACTCTTTCTTGAAATTCAGCTGGAAATGTGAAGTGGGGTTGGCCCTTTTTCAATCAATTAACATATATAGTAATAAAAATTGAATCTTTTATAAAAAAAAAAGGAAAAAGTTAATAAACAAATATATAAAGTGTACAGTTATAGGCACGCCATGCTGACACTGTTGCCCACATTCATCATGCTCTCATCAACCATTTTTCTTCTTTTTCTTTTTTCTGTTTTGGAGTTTAGTCAAATGTTTGGAGTGTAATTTCTTTTAACAAGAGAAAACGACCCTCCCTCTTTTTCCTCTCGTACTTTGATAATAATGGCATCCAACTCTTTGCCATATTTTTATGTGAACAATTTTTAAAAAAAATATTGGTTAAAGTAAACAAATTTGGTATCAAGAAATACTGTAATTTAAGAAGTATCATCATATGGAGGTCACATGGGCAGCTCATGACTTACTTTGGAGTTTGGAGGGTGTCATTGAGTTGAGTAGAACAAGTGTATCAACTATTACTGGTTTTTAGACTGAATATTGAGTTATCAATTTTTTTTAAAATTTACTTATGGATTAGGGAATCCAATCGCTATCGAATATGAATTGTTTATTATATGTATATTCTGTAGATAAATCGAACTGAAACTAACTTTTAGTGATAAATTTTAGTTAAACAAGTGAATAATTTAGTCCAATACTCAACTATACTTGAATGCTTATACATAGGGGTGGACAGTACGGCATACCGAAAATTTTATCGTTATACCGTTATTGTATCGAAATTTTCGATACCGAAAAATATCATACGGTATGTCAATATTACGTACCGATACCCTACCGATATTTCAGTATATACTGGTATACCGAAATATTTTCGATATACCGGTATATTTTTCTGGTATATCGAAATTTTTCTGGCATACCGAAAATATTTTGATATACCGAAATATTTCGGTATTTCGATATATCGAAATTATCTATATTTTCATTCCGTTATTAGGTACCTTACCAAAAATTTCGATAAAATCAATATTTTTCAGTACGGTAAGTGTTGTATACCGATATTTCGGTATTTGCTCCACTCCTACTTATACATAACCTTTTACAGGTTGAATTTTTTTTACTTGAGTTCATGTGAACTTTTTTTTTTCAAGTATCACTTTTGTACATACAAAATGTTACGGTTTAAAAAAATTAATTATTATTTAAACAGTAACATTTTATATGCACAACAATAATATATTATATGCATAACGGTGATATTAAAAAAAGAGACTTCACATATATGATATATCCGTGTTCATAACTATTGCTTACTGATAAATCTTTATGATAGTTTCAACTTTAGAGGAAATTAGACCAACAAATAGCCATAAATCATAACGATTTTCATCTTTCTACTCTTTGTGAGATAATATTTTTATCCTTTAAAATCAGTTGGGTGCATTTTTAAGATGTGCCCGAGATTGGTAGAAAAACATTTTCTAAATCACATTTTTATGAAGTATGATACATTTGTCACATTGTTAAAGTGGTTTAACTCATGTGGTTAGAACACCACTACTTAGATCAAGAGGTTTTGGGTTCGAGACATGTTGTCCCCCAATGAGATTTAAGTGGGATTTTTTCATCATCTTTGCTTATATCCAAGGTCTTGGTTTGAGGCAGGTCTTCCAAAATTGATTTGAAGAATTAGTTTTGCGACCTCATATCCAGGGTCTTGGTTTGAGGCAGGTCTTTCAAAATTTATTTGAAGAATTAGTTTAGCTAGAGAGATTAGTTGTTCCAATTGAGTTGTATTCTTCTTATTTAAAAAAACTAGTATATAGTATTGGAATGTGAATATTAAATCTCTTTAATTATATTCTATTTAATTTAGTAGCACTTACAATTCTACTTTTTGTTCTCTCCAAAATTGATTTGAAGAATTAGTTTTGCGACCTCATATCCAGGGTCTTGGTTTGAGGCAGGTCTTTCAAAATTGATTTGAAGAATTAGTTTAGCTAGAGAGATTAGTTGTTCCAATTGAGTTGTATTCTTCTTATTAAAAAAAACTAGTATATAGTATTGGAATGTGAATATTAAATCTCTTTAATTATATTCTATTTAATTTAGTAGCACTTACAATTCTACTTTTTGTTCTCTCATCCTCCAATGGAATTATAAGGAAAATATTCCTCTCCTTTTTCTCTTTCTTTTTTATTATTAATAGATATAAATATGTGAATATTTGTATATTCTTTGTAATTAGTGCTAGTTATTATTTTGGCTTAATTAGCGGTATTGTGTGTATCCCCCTATATACTAATAGAAAGTTTTTTTGATGATGTGTCATTTTGTGGTTCATTTGAATGATGTGTCATTTTGTGGTTAATTTGAATGAGATGCCATATATTATTGTGTTGATGTGTTATTTTTTTATAGGTTTGTAATTAATAAGTGGCATCCAAGTGGCATTTTAATATGTAAGTTAATAAAAAAAAATTGATGCAATAATTAAGGTTTGAACCTTGCACCTTTTAAATAATATTTATGTTACTTACTAACTAAGTCAATCTATAAACATTTAAATATATTGAATATTTATTTTATTGAGCATTAGCTTCTTTTTATTAATATTTATTTAATATTTTATCATACACGGAATTTTTAAAGATCTCTTAAACCCACAAATATGAATTTTCTACTGCTTACGTATCATATTATTGTGAATTTCGATGATGTGTTGTCTAATTAAGAAGTAAGAATGATATGAAAAGTAAATAATGAATTTTATTTAAAGATATGTCATAATATAATTAGTTTCTAATTATTTATGTATTTAAAGTATGTATGAATGTTATAAAATATGTAATTTTTAATTATTTATGTATTTGAAGTATGTGTAAATGTTAAAAATGTACAATCAAACTATATTATTGTGAATTATATTTAATTATTAATACTTTAATGATTAGTTTTATTTTATAATTGCTCTTATATATATCTTAATTTATTTTATGTAATAAAATTATTTATATTATAAGTCGTTCACTTTTAAGTTTATTTCATTAATACATATTGATTAATATATTGATACTTCTTTTTTAGATGTTGTTTTATTTTTCTCTTTTTAATTTTTTTCTTAATCAATTTATTTTGTTTTGATTTGCATGTTTTGACTTAATATAGAAAAGGATAAATAGAATTTCACATAACGATTTCATTTCAAAGTTTAAACAAGTTTACTAATATACACCTTAAATAATAAATAATTCATATTTAGTGTATTTATGTACATATTTATATTTTTAATTATTAAATATATTATTTACTTTGAATGTTGTATTTTTTAATTAAAGAACCGCGTAATACGCGGGCACTAAACTAGTATATGATAATTTTGATGAATGAGAATGGCAAGGGGAATTATAATCTTTTAATTATATTTTCATAGCTCCTTCTCAAGAAGTGACAATTCCTTCTTCTTCCTTGTTCTTTTGTTATTTTCAGGGATATGTAGAAGAGAAAAGTGAAAAGAAAATACGAGTGAGAGTATGACACAACACTAAAACTTATAAATTAATTCTGTATTTTTCTTAATTATGAAAAGAATGTATTTCATTCCCTATTTTTTTAACCCTCATACCAAGGAACTTCTTAAGAAGATCCTATATCTTCACATAAGTGGCGGATCCAAATTCCAAGTAAGGTATGCACAATTATTGGCATATTTGAAAAAAAAAATGATACAATTCAAAATATAAAATACATCCTAAAAAAAAAGAGTAACATAAAAAAAAATAAAAATAGACAATCTAGAAGTAAAGAGCTTGTATTCTTTTAAAACATTAAAAAAAACAAAAATTTTAAAAGTATTTTTTTTTTAAATGAGAGACGGGGAAGACCTATTAATATAAAAGTTATCGAGTGTTGATGAGAACAGAGTTAAGAATGAAAAGTGAAGTGAGACCGAGTGAAAAGTGAGAGAAAGTGAAAAGAGATAAAAAAAAAAAGTTAATTGGTGGCTATAGCGTAGTTTTAAAAGGCGCAAGGCACAAAAAGACGTAAGGGATGTTCCGTTGCCCGAGAAGAGAGGCGCCCGCCTGGGGCAAGTCTCTCCTACATATTCTCCCAAACAACATTTTATGATCTTATATACTTATTTCACACATATTCTCATATAATAAACACACATAAAGCCACATATAAACGTAATGTAAACATGAAATTTATATTAAATGTCTAAATTAGCGAAGATTGACTTTCATACATACAAACCATCAAATATTAAAAAAAAAAACAGCAATTAAGATGTTCATTAGTGATTAGTCAAGTGACTCAATCCTCATCAAAATCAATGCCCTCCTCCTCTTCATCATCAAATTGATCATTATCATCAATGTAATCTTCTTCCTCTTCCTCTCCATCTTCATCAACTTCATCTTCCTCAATATCATGCTAAAAAAATAAAAAACAAAGTAAAAGTTTGGTTGGGTTTAGAAAAATTGCCAAAATAGATGTAGGAAAAAAATGTACAACAAAAGAGAAGCAAAACAGGGGGAAACGTACAAAAATAAAGAGAAAAAAAAACCAAAAATTACCGGATGGAGACGGTTGCGCGACGGCGGGAAGGAGGCAGCGCAACGCAGGCTGGGGGTCGGCTGGAAGCAAAACATGTATATAAATTAAAAAAAAAGAAGAAAGACAGAGTAATACAAAAGAAAAAAACAAAAAAGAGAAAAAAAGAAAAAGAAAAACCTTACGCAGTGCCGTGCAGCAGGCCAATGGCGGAGCACTGGCGGCGGTCCGGCGCAGTAGGAAGAGGAGCAGGAGCGGTTTGAAGAGAGGAGGCAGAGTCTTGGAAGTGTTTTGAATTTCAAAACCCTAGTTGTGTAATATGTATTATTCTAATTTTTATATGTTTTATTTTTTTAAAACTCAAAAAGTGTTACTCAGTTCCAAAAAATGACCTAAAAGTGTTAGTAATATTATAAAAAAAGGGACCAAAACACGTTTATAGGAGAGGCGTGCCTCGGGCGCGCCTTGATCGCCTCATAAAAGGCGACTTCAGGCGCTCACCTGGCCAACATCGCCTCAAAAAATATAAAAAAAGCGAAGGCCCTATAGCCTCGACCGCTCTCGCCCTGGCGCGCCTTTTAAAACTATGGGCTATAGTTATGTGAGTTAACTCATTATTTAGTAGACGATAATATTATGAAAATAAAAAATGAAATCATATTATTTTGTAGAAAAAAGTTTCATTCCTCAAATGTGGAATACATAACCCATGGAGTAATGGTAAGGAATCACAATTCTTTATTTTTTTGGAATGATAATTCCTAATAGAACGAATTCCTTCTAACAAAAATATATCAAATTATTATATATATTTATTGTATTTGGAATAGACTAAGGAATGACGATTCAATTTACAATCAATTCCAACATATCAATCATACCCTTAATCCTTATTCATAGTTGATAGTTCCACCTTTTGTTCCTTTCCACATTTATTGTTATGTATATAATTAAATATTGATTAATTATATATAAAATATATAAAAGAAAATGTCAAAAAATAGGGTATGCACTTGTATACTTATAAACATACATGTATGCTAATGGTTTGATTCATTAACAAAATATCACTTAAGTAAATAATTTGTATTTCTAATTATTTTTTCGTTTTGTAGTGCAAGCATTCACTTACGAAATTGAAAATTCAAAACCACCTGTTCAAATTTAGGATTAGAAAAGGAGTGTCGTATTAGTTTTTCTATAAACCTAATTAAAAATCGAGAACTTGAGAAGAAATAATTCGTGAATCAGTTGCAAAATGTACGAAAGAAGATTCACATTTAGTATATAGAATTTAACAAAATTATATATCTCCCTAAAAATTACTGTGTGGCACACGTACAAAATAAGGAGAAATTTAGCTTTAAAAAATGATTCGGTGGATTATACGTAAAAAAAAATAATAGTTTGTATTATTCAATAAAAATAATTTGATGATTTAGGTGCAATTTCGACGATAATTTAGTGTATTTAGTAAAATTAGGCATTTATCCTATTTATAAAATTGTGTGTGATTGATATTCTCTTTTAGAGACGGTCTCATATGAGATGTGTAAAAATTCATCAATAAGTTAACATGAAAAATGGGTAAAGATTAATAGTAAATAGGTAAATTTGGTTAAAATACACTTCATTTAAATTTGTATTATAATCCTTCTCACGTAACATCTTTTCACACAAAAATTTATTTATGATAAAGTCTAGTAAGAAAATTTGCATACATGCAAAAATTTATATAATCACAATTTTTAATTACTTTGTACTCCTGCTCAACAGGATCTCTGCAGTTTATAGCAAAATAATTTGCATATCTAGTCATTGCATCACAATCTTTCGAATGATTGCATCACGAGGATTTGTCGACTTCGTTTTTCCCCTCATCTTAAGGCTTCGCTTCAATAAGATATCATACTCATTATATATTGCATTTAAACTTAAAAACTTTATGTATTTATATTTTAAAAATGAGGCACACTTGCATGAGACGGACTTACAGTGAGACAGAGTATAAATTGGACATTAATACTTTAACACTTTGGGAGGGGTGAGTGTAATTTATATTAAATTGTACCCCGTCTCATATGAGTTTTTGTCTTTGAACACTTGTGCATTGTTAAACAATCATAAATAATTGTATTGAAAATTCATTGATAACTTGTACTTCTTCCCTGCAATGCAAGATTTTGATATTGATAAGTTTTAGTGTGGAGATATGCGAATGTTGAAACTTCTATGTTTCTTTATGAGAAAGGTATATCATTTACAAATTCATCTGGTCACAATAAAATTTTATATGAGACAGTCTCAATTATCATATATAAGACGTGTAGAAGTAAGTGATCGAAATTTATTGAATAAATCTTGAAAAAGAAGGAGCGAAGTTTGTTACAATGTGAAATTGTTTTATAGAATACAATCTGCTAAAATGAAAAAGGGGGAAGTCATCCCTATTTATATTGAGTGACTAAAAGGTACTAAGTGAAGGTATTACTAACTAGTACTGAAAGGTATTAGTCAATAAAACTTTATTTCTGGTATGTATAAGACGGATTCTCATCAAATGTATATTATATGATCCACGTGTTTATGACCCTATTTAAATCATATTTTAGAGTAAAGTAATATGTAAATTTCAAAATGAAGCTTTTATATTCCATACATGAGGATTTTGTCCTAAGGGGGAGAAATTTTTCATTGAAAAAATATGGTAAAATTTTAATATTTCAAAGAACAGCGAAATGACAAAATTTTATGATTTTAAAGGATAAATATAAAAATTTCTATAAATATAATACAAAATTTTGAATTCAATGGGGGCGACTGCCACCCGGCGCCCCTCCAGATCCATCCCTATATGAGATCGTATCACTCATGATTATTTCTTACCTATACATTGATAAATGTAGTATTATAGAACCGCAAAAAAAATCAAAAAAAGGAAAGGAAAAATTGCAGCATGGGTGTTTTAGATTCCCTAACCACATACAGATGACTTAATTAATTGACGAACGAAGAAGTACATTATTAAATTAGTGGACTGGAACAAAATATTTGAGCAGGAAATGTCTTAAGGAATATCAGAAGATGCCTATTTAAGTAACTTCAATAGTGTTTGACATGCACATGGGCGGATTCAGGATATTCAATTTGGGGATACGATTATAATTTAAATAGTATTCACTATGTACCAAACTTTTTTACCCATTTTTTCCAAAAGATATGTCTCAAATGTTTTTACTCATTTTCTCAAAAAAATATATCTCAAACTTGTTTACCCCTTTCATAAAAGTGAATAAAATAACTACATATTTTTTAACTATTCATCTAAATTACATCTCATTTCTTTACATTACTTTTATCCACAAAAAGTAATTTACTTTAATAATAAAATAGAAAAAAATTTAATACCTCCAACCAAAAATCACTTTATCACTTTAAATACTAATAAATAATTCTCACATCAAAACTCGTGCTAAAAGTAAATGGGTAAATAAATTTAGAACGAAAGTAGTATTAATTACTTAATTTTTAAAATTTCAGAGATCGATACTAAAATATATAGCATTGAGATGATATTAGAATTTTTTTTTGACAGAGGAAATGATATTATAACTACACTTAATTCATTGAATCTAATTTATTAGAAACCTTCTAAAATAACATTCTAAAAATTGGAGTACACTTAAACTTTTTTTTAAGAAAAATACATATTAATTGTATTTTATAACAGAAAAATGAAAAGCAAAGCCCCAAAAAATTGATAAATGGGTTCAAAAAAAAAAAAAAACAAGGGCCGGTTAAAAATCCTAATCTTCTCTCCCTTCATTCTCCAGGTTTCTTCTTCAATCGGTGTCGTCGCTTCGCCAAGCCATCCAACCATCCGACCACCTCTCACGCCACCCGCCTTTTTTTCCCGGATATCGATTATCGGGTAACTCTTCCCTCTCCTTTTTTTTTTACCCGCATAATAAGTAAGGTGGGTATCTTTGGTGGATCAGAGGGATTGAATATATATTTTAATATAAAATGATGAGGGGATTATTGGATTTTCATAATATTTTGTATTCACTTGCACAATATAGCTTTAAAATATAGAACATATAAATTTGGCCTTAACAAAACAAAAAAAAAATTTCAAGCAATTCCAGAGAATAGAGATCACACACACACACATATATATATATATATATATATATATATATATATAATTGCGCTTTTTCATTTTGGGGATGCAAGTGATTTCTTTGTTCTATGGTGGATCCGCCTCGCATCCCCACTTCCTCATTTTTTTTGTCGTTGTTTTGTTTTACACCTATGGATCAGATCCACCCATCTATTGTTTATGCTATGGATCTGATTTCTAGATTTTTTCGACTTCTTCGCTTTTGTTGAGATATTTTAGTTTTGATTAATTATGCTGAAAACATTATCAACTTCAGGTTATTTAAGATAATCTACGATAACAAGTTGAGGGGGGAACGAGAGAACAAGTTAAGGGGAACTCATAAAATCGCATTTAAGATGATCGAGATCGACGAGGTCAGACGAGGCCGATCGAGATCGGATGAGTAGGATGAGTTCCGAAAGTTAATCGATGAAAGTCAACAAGAAGAAGATGCTGATTTGTGATGAAGAAAAGCCGATAAAATGTCAGGAAGAAATCTAAAATTTCCGATGAATAAGGAAATCGGGCCGATGAACAAAGGAAATCAGTTCGATGAACAAAGGAAATCGGGCCGATGAACAACTAAATCAAATCGGATGAACAAAGGATTTCAAAGAATCGATGAACAAAGGATTTCAAAGAATCGATGAACAAAGGATTTAAAGACAAGAAATTTTGTATTTACAGATCGATTTTTTTTTTGACCAATCAAAGTTTTAAAAAAAGAATCGACGAAATGATCAGATCCGTTAGGACACACAAAAGCAAATTGCCAATAAGAAGACAACACACATATTAATGTGACCGCAAGGAAAAGTGCAAAAGGACAAAGAAAAGTCGAAGTTATTAGTATGGATTTGAATATTACTTTCCAAACAGAATATTTAAATCCACACTATAAATACATTGCACTATCTTCAAAAGAAGAAAATGGAGGATCCGCAAAGTGAAATTAAAGCCAAATATTCAAGCAACTCCATTCATAGAACACAAGAGCAAGAAATACACACATATATTCAAAAGTGTTCTACCCTAGATCTAAGCACAAATGCTATATCCTAGCTTTTAGAGAGATTTTCCCATCCTTAGCATTGAGGCTAAACAAATGTAAGGGAAAATCTCAACCTAGTTTGAAACCAAACAAACCTTTCGGTTAAGTTTGTAGGTGAGTGTTCGGTAAACATCTAGCAATCCCGGAAAGGGAGGGTAGGCGATCCCGTGAGGGTGATAAGTCCCGCTTGAGTGAGAACCAGTAAACATCCGTTGGTTAAGTTGGTGCCCCATTGGATGTAGGATTTAGTTGTCCCAAACCACTATAAAAAAATACGTGTGTTCTTATTTACTTTCATATGAACTGCCATACATACTTTAGCAAATCAAGATAACACATTCAAAAAAAAAAAAATTTAAGTCACCTCCCATTGAGATTTTACGAGTTTTAAATCGGGTTTTTCGGGACCAACAATTGGTATCAAAGCACGAAATGTTTGCTTCCGCACGATCAAAATGGGTTTTCAAATCGGGACTATCAATTGGTATCGAAGCAGTGTTCAAACGGTTCACCGATTTCAAAGTAACTAATTGAACTAATCTTTTAAAAAAAAACCCGATTTTTTTAAAAATGCATATATTTTAATGTTTTGGCGCCATTATCAAAAAGGGGGAAATTGTTGGGATATTTTAGTTTTGATGAATTATGCCAAAACATTATCAACTTGTATTATTGAAGCTAATTTACGATAACAAGTTGAGGGGGAAAAAAGAACAAGTTGAGGGGGAACTCATAAATCGACGTAGATGATCGAGATCGACGAGGTCATAGATTTAGACCGATAGGATGAGTTCGAGTTTTATGATGTCAGGCAAAATCGAGAAGAGAAGAAAAGTTACCGATTAGAAGATCGATGATAAAATCGCACTGATCGATGATCGAAGAACAATCGATATGGTGATCAAGAGCGCATGTCGATCGTAAAGAAACCCATCGTAAGATAAGAGAAGGTAGTCGATCGAAGAGGAGCAGATGAGAATGATACGTGATCGAGATCAAATATGAAGACGAAAGCAGATGATCAAGATCGACGTGATTGAGATCAAATGTGCTAAACCGATATGCTAAACCTAATGTAAACCGATGCTATCCGGAGATATTGATTGAAGAAGGTTGAAACCGAGAGATCGATCGTGCAAAGAAGAAATCGATATCGAGTCAAAGTGACCTTGTTGGGAAATTTATAGTTTTGATGAAAGTTCCAAAACAGGAGTTAATGATCGATGTTTACATTATCGCTATAGGAGACCGCTTGATAATGATTGTATAGAAAAAACCGATGTAATAGATAGGTCACATATTGAGGGGGAACTCAATATGTATAGGTCGATCAAGAATCGTAAGAAATCGATATCCGATGAACGTTAAACCGTAATCGGAAGAACGAATCGATCTATTGAATAAGTCATGAAGCTCAAACCTCGAATACTAGAAGATCGATGACTTCAAGATAAGACCGAATTTCGATGGAGTTGAAGCTAAGTGAAAACCTTATCAGTTCGATCACCCCGATCAAGTCAATTTCATAAGATGAAAACCGATGTTTCATCTTATCATACGCTCCTGCGATCTAAACAAGAAGAAGACCAACCTTAGTTGGAGGAACAACACCGAGCAAGGCTTCCATCCAATAAGGAAGAGACACGTATGAACAGAGCCGAGCATCAAGGGATGTTCTTTCTCTCAAACTAAAATACACATTCATGCCATGCCGCCCTCTCAAGACGCCACATCAAGCCCGCAAGTTCATTTAAAATAGCCCGAGATTCAAATTGCTCTTTGATCTCAAGGTCTATAAATATGGGATCACACTTCGAGTGAAACACGGAAATGCTTGGACAAACAACATAATCAAGAAGCTCAAACTATAGTCGATTTTCCGCACGAAGAACACAACAACAAAGCTTATTTTATATTGTGTTCATCCCATAAGTTCTTAGCAAGAAATCTTTTCATCTAGCTTTTAGGCCGCTTGTACGCTAGGAAAGATTTCATAGTTGGAACCTCAACAATCTTACCCAAACCCCAAGTTAGGATAAGTTGTTTAGCAAGATTTCACCAGGGTTTCTAAGATCGATTTGGATCGATTGAGTGGAGAACTCTTAAAACATCCGTTGGTGTCAGGTTGGACTAACACACTAAACTAAGTCCAATCGGTTAAGCGGTTAAGTTGGTGCCCCTTGTGAAAGGGAAGAGGACGAGGACCCGGTTTGTCCGAACCACTATAAATCTTGTGCGCCTTTTATCGCTTTGATTAATCGCCTCACATCGCATAATCTTAAAGCGATACATTTTAAGTTAAGATCGATAGCACCAAGCTTCCGATCCGACGGAAAATTTTCATTATCCGATTAAAAAGATAAAACTTGAATCGATTTATACAAACCGGTTTTTCACAGTAAAACTTAAGCTTCCGACACATCGCTTAATTGATAGTTACCGAACCGATAAGTTGGTTATCGACCAAACCGATTCAAGGAAAAATCCGTCACACCGACCGCGACGAGTTTTGAGTCTATTCACCCCTCCCTCTAGACTTTCATTTCACTTAACCAGTTCGGGACCTACAAGTGGTATCGAGCGGTTGTTCTTCCGACTAATCGACTCGCGGTCATTGTGGTCAATCGAATCGATCTTGAAAAACCGTTTTAAAACTCATTCATTTTCCAAAATCACTCAAAGATGGATAACACGTCCCAGATGTATCATGATCGGCCGGTTCTCAATTGATGAGTACTTGATTGGGCTTATATATATGTCCAACCATCTAGGCTCGACAAGGCGAATCGATGGAAGTCATCGAGAGGACCCATCATCATTTACTACGATAATCCCGCAATGGAGGAGATCCGCATTTTGAAATTAAAAAGCCAAATGGACATAAGAAAGAAAATCAAGATACTGGACACCATTGCAAGACATATCATCATGAAGACAATGGATAAGGTCACTAAAGAAAAGATTAAGTATCTCAAATCACGAAAAGCAATGTAGGATACTCGCCGAGATCCGCGAGGGAAATGAACAGATATTGTTTAACCGGTGAAGTTCGAGAAATCAAGATGTCGCCTTTCAACGAAAAAAACCATCAACGTAACCTCGATGGAAGAATTACAATGTCTATAAACAAGCTTCGAGAACTTGGTAGAGATGTGTCGATAAAGATATCAACTATAAGATTTGGGACATGAAGGTCACGGTGAATCAAAGATTGCCAAGACATTTCAAGAATGAAACCTAGTAGCTTGTTCTTGAGTCTTAAAGCTCACGAAGTTCGAATTGATTGAAAGAATTTCGATGAAGACGAGGTCCCCAATAAAACCTCGACTTCAAAAATCGCTTGTTTTCAAGGCAACCAAAGAGAAACAAAGGCCAATGAACCCATTGGAAATATATTCAATCGATCGCTTTTACTTGTGAAACTTGAGAAGTCGATATACAACTTGGTAAGTATCAAGATTTTATAGGACTATCAACATACCGAGGATTAGATAGGAGATCGCACAATAGATCTCCGAAGAACCAGATCCGATGATCGGAAGGATCACAGAGATGAAAGGGAAAGAGATAGTCGACGAAGGAAGGAAGAGATAACCAATCGATAGAAGAAACTCGACTACTATCGAAAAGGGAAATCACCCGATAGGTCATACAGACGGAGTGATTCACCGAAGGAAAGGAACGGTGGATCAAGCGAGCCTGTAAAGAATCAGGAGAAGCCAGTCACTATCCCGAGAGAGAGGGAAGAAAAGAGGAACAAAAGAGAAACGCTTATAGAGAGGGTAAGAATGGTTCGAAATCGACGATTCCTATCTCGCCCCCGAGGAGAAGATAAGTATGAAAATGAAGATCCGATATTCTCGCCGACGATGATGAACTCTACCGACATCATGGAGGACCAACCGAGGTAAACTTCGTCGCTTCTACACCGCTATCATTAAGACACCGGCCGGGAGATTAAGTTACGTGAAAGCAATTGCTTGAAGATCTCCAACGCAAAGAGAAACTTATGCTATTGTGGAAGCCGAGAATGATAAGCCGAGGACTTAAATAATCACCTTGTCAAGAAAATGATCTCATAAAGCCTCGAACTTAGATCAATAAACCGCCGTATGTAATCGAGAATTTAAAATTTCGGTTAAAGCTTCGATCAGAAAAGCAGATCAAAGATCGATGGAAATTAACAGACAAAGAAGTCGATGACTTCAAAATCTTGCAAGCAAAATTCGATGAGCTATTCCGAACGCATGAAAGTTCAAATCCTATGAGGATAATCATGCGTAAGAAAATAGATGTTTTTTCAAAATCATCTCAAACCGTTAAAGACATGAACGCCTATTTTCGAATAAAGATTGATAAGGAGGACATGAGAAACCCTCCACATCCTCAAAAGCCCCGACTAATTCATCTCGTAAAGGTGTAATTTATTTAATTTAAAAAAAAGATACACCAAAAGCTAAACTTGTATCTAATAGGGTAAGGTAAAGGTAAAGTGCCTAACCGAAAGGGAATGAAAAATGGACCCCAACCGGTAAAGCATCACCGAGGAATCAACGGAAGAACCCATTTTTCCGAAGAGACCTCAACCCGATCAACAGATCAGAATCGAAAAAGACAACCTACAAAAAAGGAAGTCTAATCGAGACCCAATCAAGGACTAATAATTTGCTTCGTAAACCGCTAAAAACCATCTATGCGAAAAGGATATGAATCTTTTTTGATGGTCAAAAATCTACCCCTATAGTCGTAAATTTAGTGGTCCGCGACCAACCACATCGATAAAAAGAAGACAAACCGAAAAGTTAAATCATAAGTCTTCTAAGTCATCCAAGGTTCACACAAGTAATCATACAAACCGAAAGCATATGAGGATAAGTATGATTATGTTGACAGTATGGGGAGACAAATCAGCCTTTCGATCCGACCGATCACAATAGAAGTGTTCTCGCTTTGTATGGATCCCCAAATCCAAACCTAACCCTCAGACCCAATCCGAAAGGGGTATTTAAAGCCCGACCGATTTGGTGTTCGCGTGGGTCCGCCAACAAAGGAGGTGTGCAAGCAACTAAAGTGGATGCTCAAGGCACATGACCGAAAAACATCTCCCCGGGCCCTACATAGAAATGTAAAGGTTCAAGGCGGTACTCTTTCGGTGATGATAACTTTGGTTATACCAAAGGGTTCGTAACCTTAGAGAATGATGATGTTAACCTGAGTCTCAGATGTCAAGGTCCAAACAACCTATTATCGGTTTCAAAAGGTTGAGTTTCGACCGATCAATGCACTATCAAAAATGATTTTGCTAATCGGTTCAAGAAAAGGGACGATCTTGATTGGAACAGTTGTCCAAGAAACGCGCTACCGATTGTTAAGAGTTCCAAAAGTAAAGAGTTGGTGGCACAAAAGAACGAGCCATCCGAACTTTAAAACTCTTAATAAGATCTAGGATGTCTCTAGTGGAAACGAATGAAGTGTTCTCAAAGGATCGGATATCGCGATGAGGAAAAAACAGTCAAAGCTTCATTCAAAGGAATTTCCCGACCAAAGATCCGCCAGAGTAATCAAACCGCCCATATGGAACAAGACGAAATACACTCGTAATCGTGGATGACTACTCCAAGTTTAATCCGGTTATATTCTTACATAAGAAGAATGAACAACCAAGATACCCGAGTCGCTAAGAAGATTTTTCAGAGTAAAAAATTTCAACTCTTTTATTATCGATTTTTGCTCTAAGTTTGTATACAAGATGAAACATCACCGCGAGGACGCCACAAATGGGAACTCATCAACAATGTTAAATTTAACATGCGATAAATCAACACCGCAGAAGTAAGAAATGCTTTCAAAACACTTATGAACTATGGGTAAAACTTCCATGTTTTTGGGTGCAAGTTTCATACACAACAATGGGAAAAGTCATGGAAGACTTTTTGAGGCCAAGTCCGATGAGGGTATATTTCTAGGGTATTCCTCATCTAGCAAAGCTTTCTGTGGTCTACAACAAAACTAATTTGCTTCGATTAAGAAAAACCTCGATCTTAACTAAAAATGGATGATTTAACGATCAAGGAAAAAGGATCTTAAATCGATCAATTTACATTCCGATCTTCGATTCACCGATCAATCGATCCTAAGGTATAATTGTTGGATGAAAAGATTCAAACCGAGATAAGAAGAATGAACCATCCGGCTCAGGGGAACTTCGGTTCTCGAACGTAAACATCAAGATACGATGATTCCAACATCACCGAGACTTGTTCTTATCAAGTGGACCATAACCTCAAGACTAATTCCCAATCGCTAGTAATAAGATTTTAGAAACGACGACGATGTTCTCAAAACCGACGCAAAATTAATGTAGGACCGATAACCGCCATCCAACCGACCGATAATCGGAGACCCGGCCCGATAAAATTAAAACTAGACATCGATTGGTGAAAGTGCCATGTATTGTCTTTATCCGCTCTATGAAGGAACCAACTACAATAGAGGAAGATTTAAAACCGGATTCTAGCCATGCGCAAGATCGGAACGATTCGAGAGAAAAAGTATGGGAACTAGTAGATGCACCGTGTCATCAAGACGTAATTGGCAATTTAAATGGATCTTCAAGAACAAGAGAGATGAGAAAAATGTTATCACTTTAAATAAGGCAAGACTTGTTGCTAAGGGTATTCACAAAAGGAATTGATTACGATGAGACCTTTTGCACCGCCGCCCTTTGAAGCCATTCGGGTCGCTTATGCTTCCTATGAGGGTTCACGGTATCGATGGACGTAAAGAGTGCTTTCTTAAACGGGTAGAAGAGGAAGTTTATGTCTAACAACCTCCGTGCTTTGAAAAGGGCAACCAAGTGTATCTTAAGAAAAGCTCTTTTATGGTTCTAAACAGTTCATGAAAAGCCCGCGAGCCCGGTATGATACACTCTCTCGCTTCTTGATTGAAAGTGGGTTCACTAAAGGAACAAAGGGATGTAACCTTATTCATAATAGAAGATGGAGAAGATATTCGATGGTTCAGATTACGCGGACGACATCATCTTCGGATCTCCTAACAAGAGCCTATGTGGAAAGATTCAAAGAACCGATGCAAGGGAAATTCGAGATGTCCATGATGGGTCGATGAATTACTTTCAGGTCTCCAAGTTAAACAAAGTACGTATGGATATTCATCCGCCAAGTTGAAAAGTACACTAGGAATCTATTGGCTAAGTTTGGAGTTCAAAATAGTAAAGGAAGCCAAAATTCCTATGATGACCGGATTCAAGATGGATCCGGATGAGGCCGGGTCGAAAAACAAATCAAGGAATATAGGGCTCTCTATCGATCTCTATTATACCCGACCGCCAGCCAGACTGTATCATCACTTTTTAAAAGAGGTGTATGCAAGATTTCAAGCAAATCCAATGATCACCACCCAGAATAAAATCTTGAACAATAAACCTTGGTTTATTCTACCCATCGATGATAATCTAGAGCTTAATGGGTATTCTCGATTCGACATGGAGGTTGCAAGATCGAGTAAAAAATCAACCCTCAGTTCTTAGGAAGTAAACCGATCTAAATGGACATCACCGTAATATGGTCGGCAGAAAAGGTTGTTCCTAATCGCCCCTCGGGCCAAGAACCGAGGATTACAACATTGAATAAGAACGCATTTATATAAAATCCAAGAATAGTGCTATTGCAATCAGAATACATACAAGATGCAAGTACGTGGATGTCGACACCACTTTATAAAGAGATCACGTTGAAAAAGAAGAATATCGAATGGAAAAAGATTCATATCCATACGTAACCGATATTCTAACCGCCACACCACCGAGATCGATTCTAGATTTATGCAATGAGCTAGACTTCTAGATCTTGGAGAAATGTCAAAAAAATGTTTGATGGAATGTTCTCGTAACTAACTACCGGTTAAGAGACTAACCAGATCGAGAGAAATCAGTTGAGTTTGGTATCTTAACCGATCTCAAGAGATCGATAAGCAAAAAAAAATCGATCGACTTACACGCTACCGTGATCCAAAGGAATCGATCGATTTTAGTTTATCGATTTAAAGTCTATCATCATTCTAATCGATTCAAGGTTTATCGATTAAAGGAAAATGCTCTTTCGGCCTAAAGGATTATCCGATTAAATCAATTTGGTTATAGTATTTTTTTGAGAATCGATTTAATGATACTCAACAAGCAAGATTCGTAGATTAAGAGCTAACAATCGCGATAAGAAAGGTGAATTTACACAACGATGAAATAATGTAACTTTTCATTGATAAAAACCCAAGGTGAGGTTACATTACGAAGTTACAAGTACAAGAAGACTTGAGGTCAAGACATAAATGTTAACCAAAAATCCTAAACCTATAACCCTAAACCTTCATCCTAAATGAAGGAAAGAGAGAGATTTTAAACTCTCATTTTCCCCCACTTAACAGGTGAAAGGGCTTGAAAGGTAATCCCACGCCAAGAAACCGACGGACTCTCCAAGTGAAGTGAGAAGATTGATAGATTATTGCCGTGAGCCCTAAAAGGAAGAGTAAAGAGGGCTTCCCAGTTAAATGGAGCACGCAGTGCCTAAATGAGTTGGTCGTCGATCTCATGGGCACATGTCGATATTTTATACCGCCAAGTCCGATGGTTCTCGTTACGTCATCCAGATAGACACACAACAAGGTGCATACGGTTACAGAGAAGTGTCTTCGACCCAAAAACAAATACTGGTGGTAGAGAAGCTTTTCAAAGAATCGTGATGTGAAATCAAGATGATGAAGAAAAAAAGAATAAGGGATGCAAAGGGTTGATTTGAGAAGGTGAAACCATATAAAAGGGTAAAAAAAGTGTTTGCCGAAGTCTCAGTGAAACAAGGGTTCACCAAGATACATGATTCTTACAAAGAAGATAAGTATGGTGAATGGGTGATGTTGTGTAAAACATTGGTCCAATTTATAGAGGCCAAGCAAAGGGTGCAAATGCAATTTCCATTTCAAGAACCCTATCCCAGAAATTTGCATCAAAAGGACAGAGTGTAGAAATCACGCTGACCGATAATTGGATAAATTTACGGTTGATTGACATATCGAGAGATTCAGACGATATTTACGATGTCAAATCACGCCTACTTAGGGAATAGAAGCTACTACTCAAGACTAAGTTTTTGGGTAACACTTATCCCAAGAATTGGCTTAATCAAAAAGAATCGATGAGGTCAACCAAAATCGATTATTTACGAAAGCATGATCGGATAGAGAGATCACCGAGCTTGAAACTCCAACAAATCGATATATCGTCTATAAATAAATATCGGTTGAAGGGGGAACTTCAACCGATCAAGGAGGATCAAAAAGGGAAATCGACGACTCAAGGAAAGTTGAAGTTTCAACAAATCGACAAGAATCGAGAAGATCACTTGAAAGGATATTGGGGAAATTTCTTAAGGCTTAGGCGGAATGATTAAGATCAACAAGTGGAATCAACATTGACAAGTAATATTGATCGACATAATATCACCAACCCACGATCTCTTTTCTCTTGTTCTTTACTTATTTATCGGATCGATCGATTATTATTCCTTTAATCCTTTATCCTTGTGACGATACTCGCAAATCATTTAATGCGGACGTGGGTACATGTATTAACCGCTATTTGATCGTGCTTTTCGACCCTACGA
The DNA here is from genome assembly GCA_037126765.1 of Stenogyne calaminthoides. Taxonomy (NCBI): domain Eukaryota; kingdom Viridiplantae; phylum Streptophyta; class Magnoliopsida; order Lamiales; family Lamiaceae; genus Stenogyne; species Stenogyne calaminthoides. The sequence continues at coordinate 33,918,353 of JBBCBC010000002.1, forward strand.
TCAAAACCGCTTAAACTGGAGCGCATAATCTTTTCAAAACGTTTGATCTTCAAAATCTTGTCTTATTGTTCCTCCGCCTATATATAAGATTCATCAAACCTTACCGTAGTTTTTTTGTTTCACAAACTTGCATTATTTTCATTTAAAAAACTTCAAAACGCTTAAAAAACCATTTCTTAGAGTTCAAAATCATCTCCGAAAAATTTGAATCGTAATACTTTCTTTTTTAAACTTAATGATGAATCTTTCTTTTCCGATAAAAACATTGATTTCAAAAAGTTGTTTTTCGGAATTTATGCTTCATTGCCTTTTGTTTTCCTTGAAGATGATATTGATATTGATTATGCACAAATTTAATGAGTCTATCTCACTTTTGTAGATGGCCACTCATGGACTAGGAAAGATCATGTGCAACTATGCGGAATCGCAACGAAGATCTTTGAGGATAAGTTCGTTCGGGTTTGGGAACCACCGAGGATTCTCGAATCCATGGAGGTGGAACAAATTTCAAGAAGGCCGGATCGAAACATATTGCTTTTCACCGCAATCCAGTTGAAAGATGAAGACTACAATCTTGCAGAATTTGAGTGTGGATACAGAAAAACCGGAGACGAACCGATGTCACACCAACGGAGAAGAAATGATCGACAAATAAATTTTACTAAAAATTCACCGTGACACATAAGAAATCGAGAGGAGCTTTAAGAGAGGCGATTTTTGCTCAAAAGAAAACAGATCGTTTGTTCGACATTCCGCCAAGAACGAATGGGTTCCCATGATCTCACACACCAAAAAATGTACAAAGATGGCAACAATAATTTTATCAATTCAAAGCCATCTTGCTCCAAGAACACGAAAAAATTTTCAATGAATCCAGTGTGTCTTTTCAAAAAGAGAGTCAAGAATCTTTATATTGAAGGACAAACCGCCTGTTACCGAATGGAATTAACGGATCAAGTCCTACAATGCCTTCCTTCATCAACTTTTTGGGGACGATGACAAGGAGCCCATTCCAACAAAATCAAGAAAGGAAAGAGCAAAGAAGTTCGCTTCATTTGCTCCACGTAAAATTTCAAAATCGAGAAGATAGCTTTACCATTTAAAGAAAGAAGATTAGATCAAGGCGCAACAAAGAATTATCAAAAACGATAAATTATCAGACTTCCGCTAGATATTTTAGATCTCGATTTATAGAATTCGTGATTTCAACAAAAATCACCGAAAAATGGTTATAAGAATTGAACGAGAGATTGATGATTCAAAACCTGGTGCCCATCCCGCTATAAGAGAAGAAGTCATGGAGATCTCACCGAGAGAAAATCGATTTTATTTTACTTGTTGAATGATCGATGAATTTTATAGAAAGTTCCGCCAAAGGGGATCAAACCGAGCTCATTTCGGAAAGCTCGATCCACGTGAAGTTGGAATTGCCATTCGAGATTTTACGCCGAAATGGAGAATGCAAGAGTCGATGAAAGTGAACCGTGTCGAGCTTCACGCACCAACCACCGGAGGCACAAACAATCGAACTCGATCAAGTGACGGATTTCCTACATCTCAAATCACCACCGATCAACTTCAGAGATCAAATTTGTCTCAAAGATTCCCCCAAAGAAGAGATCGGCGAGTTAATCGACGAGACAAATTTTCAAACAAATCAAGCAATCGAGATCGGGCTTTTCCCAATCCATGACCACCATGTTCCACGAGATACAAAATTTGATGACAAGTCAAACAGTGGATCAAAATCAATCTTCTTTTTCTCGACGCCACCGAGAAAAGGCTCGAAGTTATCAAGAGAAATTTGACAAAATGATTGGAACTCTTCGCTACAATGGAAATCGCCAAGACAGAAATGACATAAATCGCTCGAATCTATCAAACAAAACTTCGTGTTTATCCGCTAATGATCTAAATCGTGCATTAGCTAACTTTTCTCGATTTCTTTTCAATGCGCTTTTTTGATCAAACCAAAAAGGGAAGGATTCGAGAAACCAACCGACATACATGGAAGATAAGGCCCATGGACAAAGCTCAATTCAATCGCGGGTGGGGGACATCAAAACTGACCGTTACATTTCGCATCGTGAAAGAAGACAAGACAAATGAAACGACAAACCGGCAATGAGCTACCGTAAGATTGTCCAAAGAGGATGACCAAGAAGAAAGAAGGGCGTAAAAAACGGCACAAGCGGTAAGGGTTGAAAAACAGGTTCAAATCAAGGGCTAAGAAAGGATCGACCAAGTAACCTCGATTTCAAGAAGAAAAAAGAGACACGCTAAGAGGTTTGAGGAATGGAATAAGATCAATGAATGGCTTTAGATGCCTTTGTCCTTGATCTTGTTCCAAAAGAAGAATCACCGGATGATGAGTTCCTCAACCGTTACGTATCAAATATCCGCATTTTCAAGCATCTCGGAAAAATGAGGCCAAGCTCATAAATGTAAAGATATTCGCCAAGAGTATGATCCGTTAGTATACTCGAAGAAGGCGATGGCTCATTCGGATGACCGGCATTTGAGAGATTCTACTTTGACATCTTGAGCAAATCGCGATATAATCCATCAAGTGCGCATAACCGATGTCAAATGGAAACTCTATCGATTTTCAACGCTCCACAAGACCAAAGAGAAATGCCGTAGGATAAGCTTTTGGAGTGAAGAATCAAGACGCCTAGGGGATCACCGCTTTTAAATTCAAAACTTTTCTCGATGTAACATGTAATCAACATATCTAATGAAAAGTTTATTTTTTCGATCCCAAGACAAAATCTCTTTGTTTTCCGACATTGCTTTTAAATCGTTTCTATACTTATCAACGTTTGCAAAAGAAGTGTTTTGGTTTCATCAAAAGGAAATTGTGGGAAATTTATGATGACCGATATTCGCTATAGAGACCGGGGCTTTTGATAATGAAAGAAAAACCGATGTAATATATAGGAACATATTGAGGGGGAACTCAATATGTATAGGTCGATCCAAGAACGTAAGAAACGATACATAACGTTAAACCGTGAAGATCGATCGAATCGATCTAAAAGGAAGTCATGAAGCTCAAACCCGAATACTAGAAGATCGAATTTAAGATAAGACCAAAAGGAGTCACCACTTGAAGCTAAGTCAAAGCTTTAAAAAATCCATCAGTAATCGATCAGATCGACAAATACCATAAGATGAAAACGATGTTTCATCTTATCATACGCCGCGATCTAAACAAGAAGAAGACCAACCTTATTGGAGGAACAACATCCCAAAGCAAGGCTTCCATCCAATAAGGAAGAGACACGTATGAACAGAAAAGCCGACATCGCATGGATTCATGTTGTTTCTTCAAACGGCTTAAAATACACATTCACGCTTTCGCCATGCCGCCTCAAGACGCCACATCAAGCCTGCAAGTTCATTTAAAATAGCCTCGAGATTCAAATTGTTTCCAACGGCTCTTTTTGATCTCAAGGTCTATAAATACGGGATCACACTTCGTGAGTGAAACACCTAAATGCTTGGACAAACAACATAATCAAGAAGCTCAAACTATAGTCGATTTCGCATCGAAAAGAACACAACAATGCTTATTTTTATATTGTGTTCATCCCATAAGTTCTAAAGCAAGAAATCTTTTCATCTAGCTTTTAGTAGTTTGTACGCTAAGGAAAGATTTCATAGTTGAAACTCAACAATCTTACCCAAACCCCAAGTTAGATAAGTTGAAAAAGAAGATTTCGCCTAGGTTTCTAAGATCGATTTTGGATCGGTTGAGTGAGAACTCTTAAAACATCTGTGGGTCTGGTCGACTAACACACTAAACTAAGTCCAAAGTTAATCTCAGGAAAGGGAAAACGTAACCGGTTTGTCCGAAAGGTGCCTTTATCGCTTTGATTAATCATCCACATCGCACAATCTTAAAGAGCGATACAAATCCCGAAAGATCAAGCTTCGGAGGGGATTAAAAAGGCGATACAAACCGGTTTTTCAATGTAAAAAAGCTTGATAAATCTGAAGTTACCGAACCGAACATGCTCAACATATAAATCGAAAACTCCTCGAAAGAACACCGACCAAGAATTAAAAGTTTTAAGTCTATTCACCCTCCCCTAACTTTATGCCTCACTTTAACCAGAGAATCAACTCATCAAAAAGTGTCAAGATGCCCGACGATAAGGTCCGGCCAAGAGAAGTTCATTGAATCAAGTATCCCGAGGCTCGATAAACCCGAAGATGAGAAATCTGAGACTAGGATAAACCCAAGACTCAGATAGAATCAAGACTCAAGATGTCTCTCAAGACACCGAGACTCAGAAAATCCTCGAATGATTCCAAGGCGAGGAACCGAGGAATATACCGTTAGAATCACCGAGAACTAACGAGAGGAAGACAACCACCAAGAAGTTCGGCCAGATTCAGAAGAATAATATGGATTTGAATGTGATTTCTCCAACGGTAACATTCAAATCCACAATATAAAAATACAAGGTCTTTCATCATTCTAATGTGTGGATGCGTGGAGATTAAAGACGAGATGCTACAGAGCCAAAGAGAGTTATACCCAAAGCATTCCCACCCTAGAACACAAGTCTCAGAGATATATAAATATGTTCAAGAGTGTTCTAGAACCCAATCTAAGAACCCACGATGTATCCTAGTTTAGAGAGATTTTCCCAACCCAAGCATCGAGGCTAAACAAATGTAAGGGAAAATCTCAACCTAGTTGAAATCAAACAAAACTTACCCAAATAAGTTTTGCTAAGTTTGTATAGGAGAGTGTGAACCCCAGAACATCTAGCAATCCCGAAAATGGGTGGTAGCAATCCCCGAAGGGGTGATAAATGGAGTGTGAACTGTAAACATCTCAGAAAGTAATCCCGTGGAGGGTGATAAGTCCCGAGGCAATCCCGTGGAGGGTGATAAGTCCATTGGAAGGAATTTCCCAGAATGCGAGAGAGTGGATGAGGGAGCCGAGTCTCCGAACCACTATACATTGTTGTTGTTTTTTATCGCTTTTACGTTCTTATTTGTCATATGCATTCGATTATAAGCAAAACACAACACATGAGCTTAAAACGCAAAAAAACTGAATCACCATTCCTTCACCCCCTCGCTTTTTATACGACGACGAAATGTTTGTTTTTCCGCACGATCAAAATGGGTTTTCAAATCGGACTATCAATTGGTATCAAAAAAGGGTTCAAAAGTTCACTAGATTTTAATTGAACACCGAATCGATCTTTTATGTTAAAACCCATTTAATTTAAAATGCATAAATTTTATAAAATTCACGGAGGTTGACAATCATTTTTTAAAATGCATACAATGTTCTTTCATCATTTCTCTTTTTAACTAACATTTTTTTCTCAGATATTTTTATTGTTAGTTAGTTTTGGCATCATTATCAAAAAAGGGGAAATTTTTGGGATATTTTAGTTTTGATTAATTATGCTAAAACATTATCAATTTGTTATTTTGATAACAAGTTGAGGGGAACGAGAGAACAAGTTAAGGGGAACTCAAAAAAATCGATTTAAGATGATCGAGATTCAGAGATTTTTCGATCGAGATCGGATGAGTAGGATGAGTTCCGAAAGTTAATCGATAATTTGAACAAGAAGAAACATGCCGATTTTGATTGAATTCAAGAAATAAAATAAAATCAAAGAAGAAATCAAATCAAGCGAAAAGAAATCGCGACAAATTTTCGGCCTGGATGAACAAAGGAAATCATTGATGAACAAAGGAAATCGTCGGATGAACAAATGATTTCAAAGAATTGATGAACAATGATTTCAAAGATCGATGAACAAAGGATTTCAAAGACATATTTTTTTCAACAATTTATTTCTTTTTTCAATTGTTATTTCAAGAAATGAACAAGAATGACGAAATGATCAGATTAGACGACAAAAAGCAAATGGCCAATAAGAAACAAACACATATTGATGTGACATAAAGTTCGCAAGGAAAAGTGTAACAAAGAAAAAAGTTCTTGAAAGATAAGATGATTTGAATATTACTTTCCAACTAATAATATTTAAATCCACACTATAAATACATCAGACTATCTTCTAAAGAAGAAAATGAAAAGTGAAATTAAAGCCAAATATTCAAGCAACTCCATTCATAGAACACGAGCAAGAAATACACAATATATTCAAAAGTGTTTTACCCTAGATCTAAGACAAATGCTATATCCTAGTTCTTAGAGAGATTTTTCCATCCCAAAGATTGGCGCTAAACAAATGAAGTGAAAAATTTACCCAAATTTTGTTAATAAAAGTGTGAACCCAGAACATCTTGGGAGGGAGGGAAAGGCGATTTTTTGATAAGTCCTGCTTGAGATGGAGAACCCCAGAAACAAACATCTGTTGTTTTGGTGCCCCATAAAGGGGAAGAGTGGATGTAGATTTAGTTGTCCTAACCACTATAAAAATACGTGTTCTTATTTACTTTCATATTAATCGCCATACATACTTTAAAGAAAGATAACTTTTTTTTTTTTCGAATCGGGTTTTATGAAAAGTTCTATGACTTTCAGATTTTTTTTTTTCCCTAAAATGTTTAGAAACTCGATATTTTTTTCAAATTTATTTTTTGAAAATGTGTCTAATTTTACGAGATTTTTTCTTTTCATTGTTTTTCTTTCCTGAAAATCTTACTTATTTTCGAATTTTTATTGGAAAATTTGCAATTTTTTTGAATAAAATTTACTTAATTTTTTCATGTTGTTCCCTTTTGTGTCAGATCCGTCGAGTTATTAAATTTACTAAAAATTTGAATAAAATTCTGAGGTTAAGATTTTTTTGACACACGCCATGAATGAACTTTAAGTCGATTCTGGGGGAGAAAATAATGACTAGAAATTAGGGTTTTAAATTCTGGGGTAATATAGTCTTTACATGTATAATTTCTTTTGTTAAAATTTTTTGGGGGTGTAGGAGAAAATAATGACTAGAAATTAGGGTTTTAAATTCTGGGGTAATATAGTCTTTACATGTATAATTTCTTTTGTTAAAATTTTTTGGGGGTGTATTTCCTAAAACAGGTGGTGCTAATAACCTGAGCCAAAGGGCAAAGGGTTTCACACCCGCAACATTAGCAAATACACCCTCAAAAATTTGAATTACCCATTATGTCCTTTAATAAAAAACTTTTTAAATCCAATTTTTTTCTTTTTCACTTTTTATTCTTCAGTTCGCTCCATTCGATCCGCCACATCGCCGTTAGCAACCCACCTACTCCCGTGCTCTTAGTTTCTCCCAAAAACGTCGGTCTTTCGATACTCCTCCGATGCCATTACCGCCACTGTACCTGAATCAAATTGTAAATTCTTGTTCTTCTTTTACTTATTAATTTACGAAAGTTGCTGCTATTTTCTGTCTTTTACTGTCAATAAATTCATATGGGACAATCAATCTTTATGCTATATTTTGGTAAGATTTTGTCATGTATTCGACTATGATACTGCATGTGGAGAAATAAGTTGGGGTTACTAGAGGAAATCTAGTGTTAGAAGGACTAGGAAAGCTTAAATGTGCGTGTGATTGAATTTCTTAACGATGAAATTCAGTATTTTCAAAGAAATTTGTAGGTTTGATTATGGTAAATGTGGTTTACTTAGAGAAAAAATCAATTAAATAGCTGAGGATGATTTGCAGCTTTTGATTGTGGGGATTGTGGCTATATGTGGCTTGAATAGTCTCTGCATATGCTCCTCTGTTTCTAGAGGTGGTGAGGGTGGGGAATACTAACACCTTTTCCCAAACTAAGGTATGATAGCTTTTCCCCCAATTTCTACTCCGTGCAACCCTAATTTTATCAATTGGTTGCACACGACATGTTTGGTGGATTTTTGGGTTGGTTTTCCTGTTCCATATTTTCCCAAATGGCATAACAAGTTTATCCCAAATAGCTTTCAGTCTCCATGGTGCATTAAAGCGTGCTCCAGAAAGTGCAAAAAAGCCCAAATCAGTTCATCGTCTTAGATTTGCTCTTGAATTTGAACGTCTCAACTAATTCAGCACGTCAACTGAGGTAATCCGTTGAGTGACTCCTGAATTCAATCTCAGAATAACTTAATTTAGTGATCATTAATTTGCTATTGTTTTCTTGACTAGTCGCAGATTCCGATCATTCCGTGATCGGTGATGCGTTTCTTTGCCATTAGATATTCTCTACTTGATAGGGAGTCCATATCCTCTATTTCAAGAGCAATTTATGGTGCAGTTAGGACTTTAAAATCTCAACTTCCATATCAATTGAGCTGCAAGCCTGCAACAAATTGTGTATTTGAAAGAAAAAAATTAGAGTAACTTGTAGTAGCTTTATTTTTACCCATTATGCACAAGTTTGCAATGTAAAGCTGGCAAAACTAGGGCTGATGAGTTATCATTTTGAGTTCATATTCCTTAGATGATAAGCAGGGGGTCTGACTTTAAATATGTATAAGAAAAATTCATCTCTGTGTGTTTGTGTTGCCTATCAAAATTAAATGATTAGATACATTAGCTGAATTGGCCGAGTTAGATCCACTTCTTAATCATTCCCCATATCCAGAACGTTTACATTGTGAATTTGACATTTAAAAGTTGTACGCCACTTGATTGAAGAGAATATAAATATTTTTTCGTACACCGGAACAATCAACCGAACTAAAATTTGAAATTCTGTTCGGTTCAGTTATTTTTTCATGATTCGATTTTCGATAACCGATTTAATCGAACCGACCGAATTAGTATAATATTAATGGATTGTTTCACATTTTATTTTTATTCCATTATTTCATTATTTACATTCAAGTTTCCAGATGACGAATCCAAAGACCAAAGACTAACCCTAAGCTCTAACCCCCACCCTCTGTCTTTCTCACGCCACCAAGTCCGCCAGGCCTTCTTGCACCTCACGCCGGAGTTCCCATCGGTTCCCCGTCATTACTCGTCAATCATCAACGTCTCTCCCTTCTCAGGTCTCAGGTATTTGCGCGATCATAAATTTGAATTTTTAACATTCCGATAAAAAGAATTTGATTTTTTTTTTTATGTAACATTTTAAAATTCATTTTCGTGGTTGTGCTGTAAATTCAATTCGTAGTGTAAATTTTTTTTTTTCCTGAAAAAGATGACGAAGTTGTTGATGATTGCATCACTTGTTTGGTCCCATTTATGGCTGTTTGTGTGCGATATAGGTTAAGAATTTTAGTTATTGTTCTTGTTATTTTTGTTTTAAGAATTTTCTAGAAAAACAGAGTACGACATTTTGGGGTTTTGAAACTATAGCTCTCGTCTAATTCATCTTGTTCAATCCAAATGAACCAATGTTTACAGCTGGGTATTTATAGGCTAGAAAACTAAGAAACCGCTCTCAACTAACTAATACAAAACGATGCGTTTTGAGACAATGAAAAAGCTGAAATGCGTTTCTTTAAAGTGAAACACGATTCTTGGTATGATATTCTACACCCCCTCCTCAAGGTGGAGACGTGTGAGGTACATCACAAAGTCCCAACTTGGAAACCAGAGTCTGAAAAGGCGATCCCGACAGCACCTTCGTAAAAGAATTGGCCAGCTGATGGCATGTTGGAACAAAAGAAGGGGCTACAAAGCCCTCTTTAAACTTATCTCGGACATAGTGACAATCAATGTCCAAATGCTTTGTCCTCTCGTGAAAGACCGGGTTGGCAGTAATATGAAGAGCCGCTCGATTATCACACCACAACGGAATAGGTAGAGACAAAGTAACACCAAAATCAGTTGCAAGATAACTAACCCATTGTAATTCACTCACAGTGCTGCTCAAAGCACGGTATTCGGCCTCCGCCGAAGACCGAGAAACGGTCGTTTGCTTCTTACTCTTCCAAGAGATCAAGCACTTCCCCAGAAAAACACAATAACCGATGAAAACACGACGAGTGTAAGTGGCCCGGCGATAGAAGCCGTAAGGAGAAATCACCAAAGGAAGAATGAAAGGTCTAATCTGCGTCACTGTAAGCCTGTAAGGAGAAATCACCAAAGGAAGAATAAAAAAGACCTTTCGAAGAACTTCCCTTCAAGTATCTCAAAACATGGGTTGCTGCCTCCCAATGACTTGAGCGAGGATTAGGAACAAATTGGCTTAGCTGCTGCACAGCATATGTGACGTCGGGGCGTGTCATGTTTAAGTACAAAAGACGACCAATAAGTCTCCGATATTGATCCTGGTGTGCAAGAGGAACACCATTAGCTTCCAGCAATTGCAAACCATGAGGCAAAGACGTGTTAGCAGCCTTGCAATCCAAAAACCCAGTATCACGGAGGATATCAGTTATATACTTATGTTGACAAAGATAAGTACCCTGTGCAGTTGCAGCAATTTCCACGCCAATGAAATACTTAGCTATGCCCAAGTCCTTAATAGTGAATTGAGCATCCAAAAACCTCTTCAACTCTGTAATCAACTGAGGATCTGAGCTTGTAAGAAGGACATCATCCACGTAAACAAGCATGGCCAAAAATTGACCATTCTTGGTCATAGTAAACAAGCAGTGATCGTGCTTAGACTGCGTAAGACCAAACATGGCTAATTTATCACACAATTCAGTGTTCCACTCTCGTGAGGCATGTTTAAGGCCATAGAGGCTTTTGACAAGCTTACAAACTTGATTTGGTCTGCCCTTAGAATAGCCCTGTGGTAACCGCATGTAAACCTCTTGTGATAAATGCCCGTGCAAGAAGGCATTATTCAAATCCAACTGGTGTACTTCCCATTTCTTCATAGTAGCCAAAGCAATCAAAAAACGGACAGTGACTAATTTAGCCACGGGAGAGAAACAGTCAAAATAATCCACACCATGAATTTGTGTATATCCTTTGGCCACCAGCCTCGCCTTGTACCTTTCAACAGTACCATCAGGCTTTCGCTTGATCTTGTAGCTCCATTTGCAACCAAATGCCTTTTTGCCTTTGGGAAGAGCAGTTAGTTCCCAAGTATTGTTCAACTCCAAAGCAGCAAGCTCTCTCTCTATAGCATCCTGCCAAACTTTGTGTGTACTTGCTTCTGAGTAATGAGCAGGCTCTCTCTGGGCTGAAATATTCGCCAAGAAAGCTGATAAAGAAGTAGAAGACACAAGTTGATCTGAATCTGTATGTGTAGCAACTGGCTCACCAGGAGAATTAGCTGGAAGAGGGGTGGAAGAGTATGGAAAAATGTGTTAAAAAAACACCACATCCCTTGAGATCAAAAGACTCTCATTATCAATATCATACAACTGATAGCCCCTCTTTCCTGACACATATCCCAGAAAGATGCACTTGAAAGCTCTACTACTGAGTTTTGATTTCTGTGGGCATATATTAGCAGCATATGCTAAACAACCAAATGGCTTCATTCTCAAATAGTCAGGTTCCTGTCCATGTAGAATCTCATAAGGACTCTTCCAACCCAAAACTGATGTAGGCAACCGATTTATCACATATGCAGCAGCGAGTACAGAGTAAGACCAGAATTGTAAAGGGATACTCCCATGAAATAAAAGAGCTCGTGCTATTTCAAGAAGATGTCTATGCTTCCGTTCCACCACCCCATTTTGTTGGGGAGTATATACACAAGTTGTTTCATGTATAATACCCTGAGCATGAAACAATGACTGACAATCCTTGCCCAAGAATTCAAGACCATTGTCACTCCTGACTCTCTTAATTTTCTTACCATATTGTCGTTCAATCAACACCAAAAACTTCTGTAAAATGGAGAAAACCTCAGATTTATGCTGCATTAAAAAAACCCAAGTTGCTCGGCTATAATCATCCACTAATGTGAGAAAATATGAAGTGTTAGTAATGGAAGGGTCTCTACAAGGACCCCATATATCCACATGAACTAAGTCAAAAATAGCTTCAGTATGTATGCGACTAATCCCAAAAGGTACTCTGTGGTGTTTTTCTTTAAAACAAATCTCACAAGACTTTATTTCATTCAAAGCTTTCTCAGTACAATCTGTTGTCAGAAATTTTAAATGTTTCATAGCAGAAACAGAAGCATGGCCCAAAATATGGTGCCAGGATACAAAAGACAGATTACAATTATGAATCTCTGTGAAACTATCCAGGGAAGACTTCAGAATGTATAAGTTCCCCTTTAGTTCTCCCATGCCCAAACACCTCTCAGTCTGAGGGTCCTGTATGTAGCAACAATGTGTCAAAAAAATACACTTCACAGCGGAAGAAGAACATAATTGTGTGACCGAAAGCAGATTATATTTGAAAGAAGGAACATATAAGACATCTGTCAATATAATATCCTTCGATATGGAAACCTCCCCTGACATGTTTACAAGTTTGGAGCTCCCATCAGGTAAGCACACTGTAATACTTCTGGAAAGGGGCTGTAAATTGCTCATAATACCCCTATATGTACACATATGCCTACTAGCACCAGTGTCAATGACCCAATCACTATTAGTAATCTCAGTAGATAATGAGAGAGCAAAATTAAAAGAAGTTGCTAAGTTTGTACCTGCAAAGCTTACAAACTGAGCAAAATCTTGAGGAGAGTCCTTTTCTTTGCCTTTCATGTATTTAGTCATTTCTTGGAGCTGCTGAAGAATAGCAACAAATTCCGGACCATTATCAGATTTATTACCATCAGAACCATAGGCTGTGTAAAATTTTGATCAAAGCTTGTGACATTAGCATATGACTTTGCTCTCTTCTCCTTCATATCCTGATACCAATCAGGAACCCCATACAACTTGAAACAAGTACTCATCTCATGACCAGTACCGTTACAATGCTCACAAACTAATTTAGCCTTTTCCTCCTTAGTCCTCTTTGTAAAAGGTTTTCCCTTGTTAGCAGTCCAATTTCCAGGGTGAAAAGATTTGTTATGAGTAAAACCAGCAGGTTTACCAGTAGATTGAAAAGATTTAACAGCCATAGCAGAAGAATCTAAACTCTCTCCAAATACAGAACTCAAGGACTTTTGTCTCTCAGCAGCAAGTATCATAGAAAATGCTTTGTCTAAGGAAGGCAAAGGTTCAAGAAGCATAAATTGATTCTTGAAAGCATCATAACCATCATTTAACCCCATAACAAACATATAGACCTTATCCTCCATATAATCCTTTGCAACTATTTTCCCAATTTCACAATCACAATGCATGACAGGCACTATACAATGCAATTCATCAAGTAATTTTGTGAATCGATTAAAATATTCAACCACAGTGTTGTTGCCCTGAGTTAGGGTTCTAATTTCCCTCTTTATCTTGTATTTCATAGGACCATTGTTTTCCCCATACCTCTGACAAATAGTGTCCCATAACTGCTTAGACGATTCAGTATGAACGAAAGTATCACTAAGATCTTTAGAAAGAGTGTTAAGAATCCATGACAAAACAGTCCAATCGACCTTTTTCCACATAGCATAATAATCATCAGTCTCTGCAGGCATAGGAAGTTTACCGTTAATATATTGTAGCTTGATTTTAGCTCCCAACGCGATAATCATAGCGCGCTTCCAAGGGATGAAACTAGCGTTCCCGGTAAGATGATGCGGAACGAGAACCAGAACAGGATGGTGAACGTGAAGAAAATACGGATTATCTTCCGAAATCACCAGTTTTTGCGACGTGAAATTCGGACCTGAGTCATCCCCGACCTCGGGTTGAAGGGCGTTCCAAGGATTCGCGTTATTGCGACGCGGCGCCATAACAATATATGGCTCAAATTGAAGCGGAAGAAATATAGAATCGATTAATCGGAACCAAATACCAGGATCTCACCATAAACTGATACCATCTAGAAAAACAGAGTACGACATTTTGGGGTTTTGAAACTATAGCTCTCGTCTAATTCATCTTGTTCAATCCAAATGAACCAATGTTTACAGCTGGGTATTTATAGGCTAGAAAACTAAGAAACCGCTCTCAACTAACTAATACAAAACGATGCGTTTTGAGACAATGAAAAAGCTGAAATGCGTTTCTTTAAAGTGAAACACGATTCTTGGTATGATATTCTACAAATTTAAAAGGGTTTTGTAAATGGGCTTCAACAAGTCGAGATACAAAATTGGCAAGTTATACATTGTGGCAACTATCACAAAGAAAAGATATATGCACAAAGAAAGAAGCGAATCTTGCATTGAGCGTCTCTCCCTCCTAACATACCTTTAGCTTATGATGCTTATGACCTGCACATTATGTTATGCTTATGATGCACAAATATATGTGCTGCTTATAACCTGTAGATAAGAAGCCACTGATCCACTGTATTTAGCTTATGTGATTCTTATGAATCTGATAAGAAGCTATGTTAACAATTTTCAGAGATTATTGATGCTTATGATTTTTTAACAGAGACACACTTGTTTGGTTTTAAATGAGATTTTAGCTATTTTTCGGGTTTGGATTTAAAAACCCCTACACTACTACTGTTAATATCTGGAATACGATTTTGAAAATGTCTTAGCTAGTTAGCTTTCTTTTTATATTTATGAATAAATGTATACTCCTACACCAATTTGCTCTCTATTAGAAATTTTTATCATAATTCATTTTCAATAACACATCAAACCAAACCAACTACATCAGTTCGGTCTGAAATTTTTAATAATTGGTTATCTTTTTAGATTCCAGTTATACACCCCTACCTGCAAATAATAGGCTCTCTCTCCTCGTCTCTCCCGATATTCATGAGTTAATTTTATCATTTGTGATACAATAGGAATTTTTACATGTTCACCAGTAGTTATTTGTTTAAGTCTGTTGCCTTTTGGCAATCTAATAATTTGATGTTGTTTTTCTTTTATCAGGATTTCTGATAGAATTGGTGTTATCATCATTTTCTAGGAGCTAAATTTAATAACTCTGCTGTTTCCAGTAATGGACCCTAATCATCCAGGCGATGTGCTCAAGTAAATCTTCTTTCCCTGTACAAGTCATTGTATATTTAGCCCTATGCCTATGTATATTTATGTTGCGTGTAAAATTGGTGTGTTTTTCGATTATGGTTACCAGACATTTGGAGAAGCAGGGCGAGCTTCTAATGGATGCATACAGGTCAATGTCTCATGAATTGCACAAGCTCCAGGTTTTATTTAAATTTTGGTTCTCCTTAGTAATAATATCTCGTTTGGTGATCATTTCCGTTGGCATTCGACTCATGAGATTGAGATTCTTGAATTCAAAGTTCATTACAAACTCAGCAGGGATTTGGATGACATTCTTTCTATTCTTTTCTGCCTGTATTGTATAATCATGATACTATCAATTTAAGTTAAAATCTAAGGTTCTGATTTGTTTTGAAATCATAGGTAGAAGAAGAAATGCTGATGCGCAAGTATTATGAGTTTATGGAAGCTCAAGGTTTAGTTGAGACGGTACGTCCTGTTGCTCCTTCTTCCAAATGGTGATGCTCAATTTTGATACCTGGGTTTTCATTACATCTTGAAGAAGTTTTGCGTTGTGTATTGCTTTGTAAATCGTCTCGTTACAACTCCATAGATGGCTACTATTCACAAGTTTAATTAGATTGGTTTGATTTCTTTTCTGCAGAAAACAAATAGTACCAACGTAGTATTAGAGGAAGCAGAAACCCGTCAAGATGGAGCATTAGTTAATAATGCGAGCAGGGAAAAACAATCATGAAAAGAGTACATGCAATCATCCTGCCCAGTTATTGTACAATCATGGATTGTTAATCATCTCATTTGCGTTCTTTTTCCTTTTAAAATGTCCCCTTTCTTTTTATAACAATGTTCACTTTATTAGAACATTTGAAAAAGGATCAAACTTGAGTTATATGCTCTAAAAAAAGACAGAAGAACATTGCTTTTTGAACAACACAGTAACTCAACTCTTTGCTTGACCATGTGTTGGTAGAGATCGCTTTTTATATGGTTAACATCGGAACGGCGTAATATTCTTGACTTGATAAGGTTAAAAAAGTAAATATTCTAGCGTACAATGCACTTAAAAAAGATTCAAGTATGTAGTGTCAATCCAGGACAATTTTGAATATGTATTCCATTGTCAAATGGAAAATCAAAGGATTTCAAAAGCAATTTTTTTTATTTAATACTCCAATTTTTCTTTTCCACCGTATTCTTTTCTCAATTTATATTGATAGCATTATTTTAAACAAATATAATTCACCATAATAAACGATCCGGGTCAATTTATTTTTGTCCCCTATAGTCTGTTACTTTATCTTATTCAAATGATGTTTTATTTAATACTAAGGGACTATTTGATATAAATTTATCTTATTCAAATGATGCTTTATTTAATACTAAGAGACTATTTGATATAAATTGAAAATATTGAAAATATAAATGGTGATCGCATTATCATTACTTGATTAAAAAATATACCAACAATTATTAATAAAAATAATTTATAATTACTTCTCATTCATTCTCGTATCCACCCCGACATGCGACCCTAAATGTTTTTTCAAGTAATCATTCATAGTGGCTAAAAAAATGATTTTTTCTATGCTACCTTGTTGGCAGTGTCCAGCAGTGCATTAGAGCATCTCCAACTCTTTGTAGCAAATTTGGACACAAATTCATTAATTTGTCACCAAATTTAAGTCAAACAGTAAAATCATCTTCAACCATTGAACTCAAATATTCTCTTAGAATATTCTTAATTTTTCTTTTTCATTTTATATTTTATCAATTATTTATTATATAATTTTATATTTACGTTTTGATTTAGCATGTTTGTTGTATTTCTTTATTTTATTTCCTATGGTAATTTGTAATTTAAGTTCGTAGTATGTACATTTTATTTCTTATTGTATTTAAATAATTTAAATTATTAATATTTTTTTACAACTAATTATATGCTTTTAATTTTTTTAAATTTTAGAAATTACTAATATTGTCTTAAATAGAAAATTATTATAAATCTAAATCAAAATAAAAAGATAAAGTGAAAATAATACCAAAAATAATAAATAATTCTTATATCATATAAATAATTAATGCAAAATAAAGGAAAATGCAAATAGTGGGTTGAGTTTAAGTTTGAGTTGGTGGCAAATTTGTGTAAATTTGAGTCCAACTCAAAATTTGTGGTATTTTGAGTTCAATTTTGAGTCCCCAATGGAGGGCTAAAATGGTGGCAAATTGGGTTTGAGTCCAAATTTGCCACCCATTTGAGATGTTTAAAGATGTCAGATTACACGCTTTATTCACACAGATCGTCATAAACATATTAATGCACGTCTTATAATATATTATAAAGATTTTGGAAAGATTGTCAAAGAAACAGAAGCGTAAAAAATAACTCAAAAAACATGAAATAAAGACTCTCAGGTCCAAAAATCCCACAACACTAACTCACATGTCCAAAGGAAAAAAAAATACTTCTATATCCAAAACATTAAATAAAATACCCATATTACCCTCCACCCTAAATTCTATCTTCTCACCCTCAAATCAACCTGCCCCCATTCACTCTCTCATTTATATTAATCCCCCCTCTCTCTCTCTCTCTAACTTCTCTCTAGCTTCTCTCTCTCCCAAAATCACCGTACCACCACCACCACCTGCAACACGCTCTGTCGCCGCCGTCACTACCACCACCACCTGATATAGGGTAAAGACGACGGCGGAGTATTTAGGATGGCACGATGGTGGCAGACCTAAGGCGAAGACCACCTGCACGACGACGCTGGAGGTGCGTTTCAGAATGAGCAGAGGTGAAATTTTTGGGGTCGACGACTATGTTTTCAACACCATGTTTTCAGATCTGTGCTTTTGGCCGCTGTGGCAGCGACGATGATTAGATTTGGCCGAAAAACTCACAGCGCAACCATCACTCGTAGCGATGCCGGTCCGAGTCGTCGTTCTCCGGTGAAGCAGCAAAGACGAAGAAACATGTATACCCAGAATGTTCATATATCTTCGATTTGGGATTTTGATTTTCTTGTGTGTTTTTGTTTCTTTTGTTTGTTGATATTTATTTGTTGGGTTTTGTTGAAAGAAGTATTCCCTTTCACAGTGTGTTTTGTTTGTTTGAATTTTTTTTTGATGAAACTGTTTGAATTTTTTGAAATTATTTGGGTCTTCTGAATTTGATGATGAATATGTTGAGGTGTCAGATTCGCGTTGGTTTCTGATAATTTTTTTATTTTTTTTCATTTTGGCTAAAGATAGAAGGCCTGGATCTGGAAATAAAGATGTATATGTTCATCAATTGATGAATCTATGCATGAACTCGTGAATGTGTTCATGTATTTTTATGAACTCATTCATGTTGGAAGATGTGTATCTGAGTTTCTGGTTTTTTTTTTTTAAGAAATAAAAAATACTACACGAAGTTTTTAGAATATTTTTGGTAGAAGGAAGACAAAATTAATGTATATTCTTTAAATTTTAGATATACAATTATTGTAATTTTCTAATTTAAATATAGATTTTTCAATTTGTGTGAATGAACAAGCCATATCTTCCAATTTTTTACCTACTATTTTGTAAAAATGCTCTTGACTCCAGTAGCTTAAACAAACAATTTTTTTGAATTTTAAGAGAGTTGTTTTGAATATTATTTGAGAATAAGAGAGAGAGGGAGTAATTGAGAGAAAGGAAGGTTGAGTATAATAATAATTTTTTTATGCATGGGAAAGGTGAAAAACTAACCATTATGTCAAAGCTGGAGAGAGAGAGAAGAGCTAATGAGATTTACAAAATGAG
This sequence comes from Stenogyne calaminthoides, assembly GCA_037126765.1. Taxonomy (NCBI): domain Eukaryota; kingdom Viridiplantae; phylum Streptophyta; class Magnoliopsida; order Lamiales; family Lamiaceae; genus Stenogyne; species Stenogyne calaminthoides. The sequence continues at coordinate 33,937,022 of JBBCBC010000002.1, forward strand.
GGGGTATTTATGACTTTTCTCAACCCATTTTGAATCCAAGAGTATTAAATTAAATTGATTGGACCTATTAGTACTATAGGTACTCATTTTGTACTGGAAAGTTGCGGAGTAAAAAAACTAGTGGTGAAAATTGATCGGATACGGATGGATAGTGCTTATACCGTATCCTAAACCATATTTTTTTTTCGAATTCAGAGTCAAATACGGAAAAGCCAGATTCGAATACGAATTCGAAATATTCGATATACGGATACGAGACGAATATCGAACGAATCTGGGCCGGATTCGAATAACTATAATCGAATAATATATTTCAAACGAAAATCATTAAAATGTGATTGAAACACATAAAAACAACTATCTATGCAATATTTCATAGAAGTTCTAATGCAAATTATAAAAATTATATCTACTGCTAATAATATAAAAGTAAAAGTTACATCCTTCGTAATCATCACCACTTCAGCACAACATAACACCTACATAAGTATTAAGTACTAATTTTATATTATATATATATATTAATATAAAATATAAATCAAGGGCTTAGCCTACCTGGTCATTGGGCTCCTCATTTGAATGAAAGACCCATGTTCGATACCCTTTGAGAATGAATTTGGAGTCATAGGAATTATAAAGTGGATTTGTGATTTCGTGGAGTATCTGAATGTTTAGTATACTAACTACTAACAATTAACTTTGCCCGATCAAAAAGAAAAAAATTAAATAAAAAAAAATTTAAAAATTTTAAAAAAATAAAAAATCCGGATATCCGAATTTACTATCCGGATAATATTCGATAAAATATGGAAAAAACTCGAATACGATCGGATATTATGTATTCCGAATTCGATTTCGAATCCGAAGTCAACTATTCGTATCCGAATCCGTATCTGCCCGGATACTAATTTTTTATACCAAATTCGATACCGACCGGATACGGCTCCGGATCGATCGGGAAATATTCAATCCGTTTTCACCCCTACAAAAAACATACCTAACAAGCGAAATGCAGGAATAAAAGATGCAACAAGTATAAAAGCTAAGAGGAATGCAGGTTAAATATAGGTCTGAGGACAAAGAATTTAGGTACATTTCAATCTCAAAAGCTTTTACAATCCCAGCTTGTATGATGAAACTAAATTAATAGCAGCTCAACTCCTCCAAATGCCATCATCAAAAGCTCCAAACTTCAAATTCTCAGAAACACAACCACATCGCCATCCAATCTTACTAGGAAATAATAAATCTGCAATGCCCATAACCTGCAAAAATGGAATTCAATGAATTTGACAGTTTCTAATGCACCAGATGCACCATAGTACTAGTTGTTTTACCAAAAGGTATTAGCTGGTTAATATTACTAGATCTCTTCACTCATAATGAATAAACAATTGTATGAACCAAGATCATCCCAAATTTGCAACATAATATTAATATTACCCCAAATTTTGAAACAGTGTCAGTTGTTTTACTAAAAGGTATTAGCAGATACTCACTGGGATCAGAGTTGATGAGCATAGCAGTGCCTCCGAATCCACAAGTGCCGCCGTTCCTCTTAGTCCTCTGCCAATAACTGTTGAAAGCATAAGAGGCGTGCGCCACCACAGTATCCGGAAAATGGCAGCTCCCCTCATTCGCAATCGCTTCACAGTCAGCACTCCCTTCGCCGCACGCGTAATCCAGCGCCTGCTGCAGCGTCTCCGCCGGCACACTCGGCTTCGCCACGCACCACAGTTCGTGATGGTGCCCGCCCACCGCCGGCGCACCGCCGCCGTGAGCTGGCTCACACGGCGGCAGATGAGGACCGTACGGAGGGGTAGGCAAATGCGGTAGAGATGGAGAGCTTTTAGGGTTAGGGTTAGGGTTTGACTCCGGCGGCAGAGACGGAGAAACGGACGGTGGAGGTGCGACGGTTCCGATCATCGGCGGAAGAGGGGTTCCGGCGGCGTAAGCCGGATCTGAGGAGTAAGAAGGGGGAAAAACAGGTGGAAATGCGAGTTTACTGCGGCTTATGTCGATGAATGAGAGCTTTCTTTTCGGATTTTTTTCGGAATTAAGGATCATAATCGTGGATTTAAATCCGAAATTCTCGATTGATTTCGAGTGGAATTTCAATTTCTCATCAGACAACACAATAGGCGAGCCGATCTGGTGCAAAATGGTAACCAAGGGTTTGCTAAAATTTTCAGAAATTGAATCCAAACATTTGGGGGAAAAAGCAGGAGCGACTTTGATGTCGTTCTGTAAACCCCAACGAGTGAGCGAGTAGTGGATGTTTTTAATCGACGGCAAAATTAATTTCCCCAATTTGTTGCGTTCGTTTTCGTCGCAGAACAGAGTGTGGCCGACGACAATGGTGGTTATGTTGGTGGAAGGGTAGTGCGACAAAACGTGGTTCCTGAGCCACGATTCCGCCATTAAAACGCTTTTTGAAACAGAGTTGAGGTGGTGAGCTTCAACTTGAACACCAACGTGGATTGCCGCCATTGTTGGGTCGTGGAGCGCTAATAACTCCATGGATTCTTCACATTTAGAAGCAGAGAGTAAAGTTAGTAACTACATTTTTTGAAGATTTACAGAAATTTTTTTGAATTTTTTTACCTGCTGAAGATAGGAGGAGAGAGAGGAGACATAGCAACCAAACCATTTTCATTGTTGTGCAGATTGAAAATGGATTACACACAGGTTTTGGCGATTTTGTGAGATATAAAAAAGAAAATGGTACTTTGTGATTATGGTGTCTGCAATTGTGTCCTTTTTAACAGAGAAATGCAAGTGGAGTGCAAAGCAAGGCGTTAAACTGGTGATTAATTAACGATGGTAAAATGTTTTGTTACTGCACCGAGAAGGCTTTTTTTGAGCAGTGACTTATGAAAATTATTGTGTGATTAGAGGTAAAAGGGTGAATGCAGAAAAAGAGAAATTAAAGTAGTGTCAGAATGCAAAAGGACTAGACTTTGGTTTGAATGTATGGAGAAGAAATGACATGTTTAGAGAACAGTGTCAAAGCCCATGACCCGATATACAAAAAAAAAGGCAACCAAGCAAAAAACAATGATTCCTCTAAATTAATGATTCATCAACATTTTTAATAATTTCTACATGCATATACACTACTCCCAATTAAGGATTCATCAAAATTATTAATAAGATTAAAATTTAAAAAAATAATTAAAAACTAGATCATGTCCATGTTTGTTTTAGGAACGGGGTGATCCGGATGAGAGATGGGCAACCCCTCGTCTCAATTATTTTTTTAATTTGTAAATTTCATCGTTCATTCAAATACACATGTACTCTTATTATGTTTGGTAAAGAAAACACAACGAGGATAACTACGACTGTATAGGCAGGTATCATCTGGTCATTATGAAAAGTAAGAAATGAGCGCATTTTCAATGGAACAACTTCTGATCTCACGAAAACTTGTGAGAAGGTTAAAGGCAGGATATGGTCGTGGCTTAGTTTGAAAGTTACATCTATTAAACATCATTCGTACTCGGCGGTTAATCGACCACATGAGAGCTACTGCAACGCAAAAAAGGATGCATGTTTTACTGTATAGGAGTCTTTGTGTTTATCTTGAAACTTGGAAGTCTTGTGAGTGATGTCGATTTAAATCTTCTTTATGTACTCTTGTTGAAGTACCCCTTGTGCTCCTTATAGGCACTATAATTTTTTTTTTCGATAACAAAAAAAAAACGTATAACCTAAAACTATTGCATTACTATTTTTCTTACATCAACTCATTCTCTTACATGTTTTTTTACAACAATTCATAATTTCTCTTATTTTTCTTTCATATAATAAAATAATACATTATTAAAAAGTATTGATTTGACATATACTCCTCCCACTACATCCAACACAAAACATGTAAATATTATTATTCATGGATTGACATTATCCACATTTTTTACCCACCTGAGTTTACCCCTATGCACCTGAAGTTGAAAGAAAAATGGCTTAATTGTTTAAAATTTTATATCTTTTAATTGAAGCTTGAATTTGAAAGTATTTCTTTAATGGAGAGTAATGCTATAAAATTATAAATTACACTGTTTATCGATACTTAACCTTTGTTCAAAAATCACCAACCCTTAGACTCCATTCGGATTGATGGATTTGAAATTCATGGATTTAACATACAAATCACCACTGTCTCCACTTGAATGAAATAAATTTATAAATACTTAAATTTGAGTCTAGTTTAAAATTGAGAGATTTCAAATTTTCATTAAAATCATGTCACTTGAAATCCGCTATTCTCTACCCCTCCTCTCTCTTCCATTTTTTGTCATCTCTTGACAATTCATTATTTAAAATATACGCATTCTTATATTTATTATTTTTCAATTCCATTTATTTTAAATTCCCCCTATCGAAACGGAGCCCTAGATTATAAAATGCGGACGTACACCTTCACATGTATGGAGGAATGGATTTTGAGTTGTCCTTTTAAATTTTTTAATTACACTTATTTGTAGAAGTTAATGTTGAAGCTAAAAAAATAAAGAATTACAGTATTTGAGAAATACATTCACAATTTAGAAGTATTTTTCAAAAGCTAAAATTGTAAGAGAATAATTTATAAAATAAGTGTTTTTGTCTTTCTAACTTTTCCACTAGAATTTCCACCTATTCATTTTTTTAACAACAATTTCACTTATTAATTAAAGGTTTGAAAGAGGCTTTCTTTCAATCCAATAAAAAAATTAAATAAATAGAAAAATAAGGGCAAAAGAAATATGATGTTCCAGTTCCATATTCAATTAAACATTTTATAAAACTATGTTTGGTTGGAAGGATTTGAGAGTGAAATATAAAAATTAAAGTCATAAAGAAAATAATTGAATTGAATTGTGTGTATATATGTGGATAAAATTAATTGCATTTTATGTAAATTTATGAATATTGTGTGTGTCGAATTTATAAAAATCTTTCTTTTTTAAGTAATATTGGGAGGTCCTAATAAGACAATTATGCAAGTAATTATGGGAGGGAGTAGTTTAAAAAATAGAAGGGTGTAACTCACTTTTAACAAATTTATCAACCCATTGGTGATCCGTATTCCAGTGGCAGATAAACCAATTGATGAATGTAGAGGTGCAATGAAGGGGTGTTTCAGCGATATTTTCCGACTTCGGCTCAGATGGTTGAAACGGCCAGGCGCCACTTGAATGGTTCGTTCAGTTTTAGTTGGGTTCGTAGGTCTGGCAACGATGTGGCCCATTGCTTATCTCGTTATATTTTTTGTGTAATTTGCATTATTTGAGACGATTGTGAACGCTTTGGAGTCCGATTATTTGGCTTTTAATTAATATTTTTTTTCCTATAAAAAATTAATAATTATAATTTGACATGGGTCAAAGTCCAAAACAATTCTCCAAGACTACCGTCTCCATCGCAATCTCTTGTTTTCTCATTTTCATTATCACCCATGCTTCCCATCAAGCGATGACACTCCATCCTCCGTTCAACCATTCAATAACATATGGAAATTATGATTCATATCTTGATTGGAAAGACTTCTCTTGTCAATCGTCTTAACCGTATAGGCTTAATATAACAAACTACAAAAATTACACATGTATAGATAATTTGTTTGTAGGTAATTTATTTATTAACTAAAATTCTAAAAATTCATAGAAATTTTTTACTATTTAAAGATGGTTAGGTCTTATATGCTCAGGTGCACCGTGCACTTTATAATGTATTTTAAAAACTTGCAACTTGTTGTATTGAAATTTGCGACTTGTTACACTGAAACATGCAACTACGTTTTACGACGTTTCAGTGTAATAAGTCGCAAGTTTTTAAAATATATCACGAAGTGCACGATGCACCTGATGCACAAATAACCTACTTTTTAAGGATTTGATTATTTTTATTAGGAATTTTGTAGTCATTTAAAAAAATTCATAGTTAATTTTTTTTTAGGATAAATAATAAAATGATAAGAAAAGTGTCAAATCTCATTTTGTTACAATTACAAGTACAAAGGTCGAAACTAAAATGATAAAATCAAAATTTGGATATTAATTTGTTGACTAAAAACAGTAAACTCAAAGATTGATTAATTAATGCAGAATAAGTAAGGAAGTTATAAGGGATAATTGCTCTTGATACAATTTTTTATACCCCATCACCAACAGGTACAACTAAATTTATTTATTACTAATAGATATAATTCTCATTGTGTTTTACCCATTTTAACATTTGTAACCCCCTATTCATTTCACCTTTTTTTTGGGAAATTTTTTTAAATTGTTTAAGATTCCCCATCCCTTCCAAAAAAAAAATATATATATATCATCCCGTTCCTCAAGAAATTGTTTCAGTTATTGTGTAGTTCGGTAATTTCAATTATTGAAATTCTTTACATCAACGATCACATCATTTTTAGTGTGCAAAATATTTAATATTGTGTGTAAAATATTTAGTTTTGCACATAGGCAAAAATATTTATACTATGTGCAATTTAATTTATTTATTATGTGTGAAAAATATTTAGTTTTGTGTGTAATTTGTTTTTGCACATATTCACAATCCATATGTGCAAAATAATATTACACATATAAAGAAATTTCAGCGCCAATTTTATTTTGAATTGCACAATTTAAGAGATTTATTTTATTTGTAAATATTTTTAGTATTTGTATGTGCAAAATATTTAATATTGTGTGCAAAAATTTTAGTTTTGCACATTCATGTGCAAAAATATTTATACTATGTGCAATTTATTTTTTACTTGTGAAAAATATTTAATTTTGTGTGCAATCTTTTTTGTACATATTCACAATCCGCATGTGCAAAATAATATTACACATATAAAGAAATTTCAACGCCATTTTTGTTTTGAATAACACAATTTAAGAGATTTATTTTATTTATAAATATTTTTAGTATTTTAATGTGAAAGCTTAAATTTGACAACGAGAAATTGTATTGTATCTTTTCATGTGCAATTATAAAAAGATAAATAGGAATAACCGGACCTTGAGGAATAAATAGCTCGAGTTCTTATTAACAAAATTTATATTTGAATTCAATTCACATATATTTTTTCTAAATTATGTGTTTTTCCCCTCCACAAAGTTTAATGAAATTTTGAATATGATAAAATTGTTAAATATGTATCAAATTGCGTACAACGATAAAGGTATGAAGAAAATTATCAATTTGTAGATCTTAAAATTTTCATAAGCAATGAGAGGAGAGATTGATGAGGGAAATATTTTTACTGAATAATTTTTTCGTCCTAAAAGAGAAGATTTTGGACAGGAACATAGTATTAGGGGTGTGAGTTTTAAAATTTTGTGGAAGATGATGCGGGACCAATTCTTGTTTGGCGGTGATGTGTCATTTTTTGGATTTGTTAATTGTTATATGTTGAGTCCAGTTGTTTTTTTTTTTTTTAACTTTTTCGTGAAAGCAGCAAAAAAAGTACAATCAACGAGATGTGTTTTTTGAGGTTTGGTACGTCGTCGTTTCGTTTTGCATTAGCATGAACTACAACTGTGCAAGCATTCAGCGGTACGCAAACAAACGGTTGTCTTCGTTCTATATTTTTTTTTTTTTTGGGAAACATCTTGTTCAAAAAGCTGCAGTCCCAATTGCTAAATACACATTTTTTACAATGGATAGAAATCCAATGATTTATGTTGTTTGCATATTCATCGGCGTGAAACATATGAAGGTTTAATTAAGGTTTATCAATTAAAATTAACTAATTAATTTAATAATATTAATTGAAAAATATTAATTTATTAATTATAAGATATTAATTTCAATGAATTAATTTATAATTTATTAATTATAAAGTATTAGTTGTTTCATTGAAAAGTGTTATAGTTGTTTGGTCATAAAATATTAGTTAATTAACTGCAAAGTATTAGTTATTTGTTATCAACAATATTAGTTCTTCAATTGAGTAATATTAATTTGTCAATTGTAAAATATTAGTTCAATTATCAATTTAAACATGAAAAAATAAATATACACATTACATGAAAATAAATATATACACATTACATTCTGAGGATGGACTGCGACGTGCTGCTAGAAAAAAGTTGAATTAAATATTAAAAAAATGTATAGTATTTGTCTTTTTTCTTTTTTATCTAGACCTATACTTTCGGCCTCTCGCGTAAGCATCCAACTCTAATGTAATGTACGGAATGGCTCTATCTTGCTTTCAAATTGTAAATCTAAACCATTTACAGAAGGGTGATGGCGTTTCGATATCTTGCGATATAAAGCAGATCTTTGGATGATCGTTGGTTGTTATATGCAACTGAAATTACAGTTAAAAATTTATAATTATAATAAAAAAAAATCATAAATAACAAAAAATATAAAATTACTTGAATATAGTTTTTTCTTACCAATATCCAATGAGAATTGTTGTTCACGTTCCCTAAGATCAATGTCGCGATTTGCAAGTCCTCGATGTTCATATTATATTAGGGAAAGGCAAAAAATCCGCCATGTTCACTAAATGCAATTCTGAAGGCGTTATATGTGGTTGCAACTAGGTATCCATGTTCAGGTAATGTAAACCATTTAGATATTTCTGCAAAACCTTTGAAATGATCAAGTGATTTTTCCAAATCTGACATGTCCATGTAACCACGTAGAACGTTATCGTATAAATCGCGTCTTATTTGCAGTTCCTGCTTAAGATCCATTCGTACATTTGGCCAATATTCTTCGGATCCGTAGACTGCGAGTGCAACAACTCTAAATCCGCAGTTCTCATCTCCAATTACATCATTGTAGGAATGAATATACTTTCTGATATATGGAGGGAAATCGTTCTCCACCGGAGAGTTTAAAAACGGTATTTGTCGGTTAATATTTGTTTGAGATTTTGGTGGCCTACTCGAACTAGCGGTACTTTTGCGATGAGGGGTATCAGGAGGTGGGGGCCTTTGGGGATTTGACGTAGGAGTATTAGGGGAGTAGCCCGGATTTTGGGAAAATCTGTTTTGATTGTCTTCAGAAAAACTCATCGTACATCTTTCTGATGTGCTATGTCTACGATCGAACGGTGGAATATCCAGTGCGCATTAGTTAGAAGCACTTTCCCTTACCTTGTTTTTTAGTAGACTTTTTTAATCCCATACTTTTTTGTGCCCACTCAAACCAAGAAGGTTGATGATCGCTGCTTGAAGTCTTCTTTTGTGACTTTTTTTTCAACCTTTCGGTGGAAGAATGTCTTAGATGTCATCATCGAATAATTTTCTCCTAGTCTTACCACCATCGTCATCATATGTTTCGTCGGTGGTGGTAGGAATACTAGAAAAATCTATATCCAATGTTTTCCAAAACGAGTCTATACAATTTAAAGGTATTTGAGAGTTGTTTTGAAAGTATCTTGTAAGCTCGCATTGACACGGAAGACCATGTGTTCTCCTGAGATAGCAACTGCATATTTTTCCACCTAGATCCCTAGCTTTTTCTTGGACAATGAGTTCAAACGCTTTGGACGTGATATTGCTCACTAGTTGGCTGTAGAATTCATTTTCTAGCATATCAGTCCTTGTCTTGTGGCCGGTAAACCTGCATTGCTTTTTTATCTCGCATATTTACAACTCCATGACTTGATGAATTTTTTTGAATATGATGTCAAAGTGTTTCCTGCCGCCATCCATGTTTTTTTTCACCCTGTGGTGTTCTTGTTCAACCCTACATCAATAATTAAATGAACAAAATTTAAATTTATTACTTGTTTGTCTCAATAAATATATTACTTGTCTTAATATGGTAATAGTGCAATAGTTTTGGTTTTCATAGATAAATTTAAATATAACAGCTACATAAAATTAAAAGTATAAATATTTTTAAAGTTACTTGTTCGTGGTGTAGTTTCCGTAGTACATGCGATAATCTAGATGTGCCCCTAAAATTCTTGTTTTATGCGGCCTAAGCCATGTATCTTCGCAATACTAAATTAGATCCGGACATCTGCTGTATTTTTTCTTTATATGAGCCCACCATATTTTCCAATCTTCATTTGTGCCCGACTGGACTGCACAATTCCACTGAAATTTAAAATTATTAACATGTTTTTCTTTAAATCCTGGTTGTTTTAGAGCCCGTGTATAAACAACTTGCTCTACGTGGCGCCTGCATAAATGTGCTTGAGATTCTGGAAAAATCACGTCCACAAAATTCATCAACGCGAAAGCCATATCTGTGACAACGACATTTGGTATTCGTATCTCGTACAATCCCCAAATAAATCCTAGGATATATTCGAAGTGTTCCTGCGTTTCACGGATCATAAATGTATGCGATGGTGAGCGTCTTGTGAGTGCCGTGCCCCATTTGCCTCAAGCAAAGGCATACCGTACATGTTCGTGTTGTATGTCGTGTCAATGATTAATACTTCCGGATACGCGTTGACCATTACAACCGAACATGGATGACTGGAAACTATATCTTTGAGTTCATTGCTGTCATCCGTCCTAAAATTGTACCTAAATTTAAATAAATACAAATAAAATTTTTATTTAAAGTAATCAATATATTTTTTATTTAATTTTGAATGGATTTATTATAGTTATATCAATATGTATGCTAAGTTGAATTATTATAATAATATGAAAATATATTAAATATATTTTGAATTTATTTTACAATTGATAAATCAACTCAATTAATAGGAGAAGTCTTATATAATTGTATATAAATATTACAATAAGATATATGATATATTTATAAAATATATATAATATATATAACATAACTATATTCCCAATAATAAGATATATGGTAATAATATTTGTATATTATGTTGAAATATTAAATTCATTGAGTCATCTATTCTTCTTATAATATTTTATTTAAACTATTAATACGTATGACACATCATCATTATTAATACACAAAAATATCAAACTCTCTATATGATTGACACATCATCAAAACTTACCAAAAGTTAACACATAAGCAATAGAAACTCTCTATTAGTAATATAGAGGGGGATTGAATGACGTTTTGAGAAAATGCCATAATTTATAAAACAATAAAAAAAATTGTTTGAGGATTTATACCTGTAATTCCGCTCTCGCAGTAGGTGTATGAAGTTTTGCGTTGAGGTAAGCTCCTCGCGGTTGTCTCTCCTAATATTTTGCTGTGAATTGTACATTTGCTTTGAGTTCGTCCAATTCTCGGGATTGATTGTCTTTATATATCCCATAATGTTGGCTGCAGTAACATTCATTGAATCTAGTAGTTGTACATGTTTGTACTCTTTGGGTGTTAATTGACCAATTCTGGAACCCTCTGCATTATATGGAAATTGATGATTGTGTTTTCCTTCCAAAACTTTAATTTTCCACATATCACGCTCGGGATCAGAAAGCCAAGCAACCAAACGAAAAGGACATGAATTTTTGGCGGTTTTTGTATTTCGCTCATTCTTTGTTTTTCTAGGGACATATTCACCACCTTCACTACATATATATCTTACCTCCTTTGCATTAGAATTACGAATAGCCAATGTGATATTTCGCATTCTAGCAATAGCCGTAACAAAAAATGCAACTCCATCTTTTCCTTTTAAACCCCCCGGAGGTGTATTAAAATCCTTCGACATATCTGTGGATACATAATTTTCATCATGATAAGGATTCATTTTTTTGAAAATGTCTGATTAAAGTTTGAGGTTAAAATATGGTATAAATATAAAAAAATATGTATTGAAGGTAAAATAAAGCAAAAATATATAATGTGGTATGAAAATTATTGTGTACGTCTGAAAAATGAAGAAAATTTGAGGAGAAAATATGAGGAGAAAAACTTGTATACGTCTGAAAAATTTGATGTGGAAAGACTATATACGTCTGAAAAATGCAGAAAAACTTATAAACAGAAAATTTGAGTAGAAGATTTGTGTGCGTCTGAAAACTTGTATTTGATGAAAAAATATGAGTCTGAAAATTGGTCTGAAAATTTGAGTTTATAAAGGAAAAAAAGTGGTATGAAAATTATTGTGTGCATTTGAAAAAGAAAACCCGAATAAAAAGTGGTGGCGCGAGGGAGCGGGCGCGGTGACGCGCCTCGAGATGGGAGAGCCAATCACGCCACCAGCGCGATACATTTTGTCGCGCCGAGAGGGCTCTGTCGCGCCGATACTTTCGCCTCACGTGGGCCTCGCGATGTCGCCCGATTTTGATTTGGGTGCGATTTTGATTTGACACGCACACATATTTTTATGTTTTTTTACTCGAATTATCAGTGTATTCTACTACTACAATCGGTTATTTAAATATCACTGTTATATGCACGCGCTCTGGCTGATTCGTATATTAATTATTACTATTATGAAAAAAAATTATGAGTGTTATATTTTAGGCATTATGATATATTATTTTGAATTTTTTTTTAATTTGAATTTAATTTCCCATCAACCACCAACATTAATTTCCCACCATCCCAACATTAATTTTCTAACAACACTCTTTAATTTCTACCTCCAACCAACCCAAATTACCTCCTATATAATCCCATTCTTCCTTCACATTTTTTCCTTCACATTTTTCCCTTCATTTTTATTCCTTCTCTTCCTTCTACTCCAACCCACTTTTCTTCCTTCTTCTCCAAACAAACCAACATACCCAACCCAACATACCTTCTTCTCTTCTTTCCTTCTTTCCTTCACTCTTCTTCTCCAAACCAACATAACCTAGTTGCCACCGCCCGACGAGTGTCGAGTGCTCCAGGCTTTGTAGAGTGTGCAACCGATGTGTTCTTGAGGAACACCGTGTAACACGCGATGCACAAGTACTAGAATCGAATGTCTCGTACAATCCTCCTCCTCCTCCAGCTGATTTTTTTAATTTCTCAATCCCCTTCGACATCGACCTAAACACCCCTTCTCTACAACCAATTGACGAGCAATTTAGGCATTTTTCTTCTTATAACTCTTCTGGTGATTACAATTTGGGGAACATTGAAAATTTCATAACCCCAATTGCCTTCCCCACTTTTTCACCATCAACCCATCCGTTCATGTCCTCCGACCATATTCCGGCCATGAAAACTTCGCAATTCTCCCTTAACATCGGGCCATCTTCGTCGCATCATCTGGGCCAGGGCCCATCTACGTCTCATCACGAAGATCCTAACGAAAGTCAGGATGAGGATGCGAATGATCAGGGTGCACCACAACCCTCACACTGGTCCCGACAAACTAGGGAATGGTTGACTACGACGTTCATGCCTGGAGGACCTCAACTTTCATCAGTGTTGTGTGCTTTCAAAGCACACAAGGCATCAAAAATATGGGAGGATCCTGTAAGTAAAAAACATTATTTATTTTAATTATTATCTCAAACGATTATGATATATAAATTAAAGGGTTTATTTTTTATTTTTTAAATATGCAGAACTTTGTTAGGGTCCTCGATCCCCAAACTCGTTCGAAAAGTATTAGGATATGACCATTGAATTCGTTCATTCCCGGTGTTTCCTTACACCTCGTGAATACGTCTGGATTGACAGAAATCGGGGGAATGATGTTTCACTCGAATAACATGGCCCTCATTACTGCTTTCGTCGAATGGTGGCATCCTGAGACGAACAATTTTCATATGCCATTCGGGAGATGACAATCACACTCCACGACGTTCAAGCTATCCTAGGTAAACTAAATATAAAACTAATTTTTATTGAATTAAACATTAAATAAATTTTCTTTTATTATTATTATTCAATTGTACTAATAAAAAAATCATTATACTTTCAATGTAGGCTTGAACATAAATGACAGCCCCATCATTGTTCCGGAAGGAGCAGATCAAATTGACCAAGCACTAAAGAGTGCATGCGGGAACAGTGGCGAAAAACTAACCGTCTGTTACTTTGAAACAATAAATGGGAAGTGTACAAATCCTAACACTAATCTGAGTGATGAATCTATTGCTCGAGGTTACCTGTGGTACACTATGGGGGCTACACTATTCATTGATAGAACGCGTGATGATGTCCCCATAAAGTACCTAAAGGTGTTGGGTGATTTGATCGGCACTGTCCCTAATTATTCATGGGGAGCCGCCGCGTTGACGTATTTATATCACCAACTTGGACAGGCATCCAGGCGTGGGACGACACAGATTTTGGGGTGCTTAACACTACTAGAGGTCAAAATTCCATTCAATAATTTTTTCAATGATAATTAATATATTGTTATCAATATATTGTTATATAATACCAACTCATTACAATTTTTCAGTGTTGGATATACGAGTACTTCACCGAGTTGAGCAAACGCGGCGAAGCTAATTTTTATAATGAAACAACCCCCCGTGCATTGAAATGGAACAAATTGCATCGATTCGATACCAGCACTTATGCACGGGATCTTGTTCATTATCGGAAATTATTGGATAATTACCCATCAACTCATGTATGTTTCTCATTCTCATTCTCAATACATCTTAATAGAAAATACATTATTTATAATTTAATTATCAAAATATCTTATAATTTTATTTTTCATACATACATCATAGATCAATTGGACTCCGTTCGACGTTCCATCTACTATCCCTCCTGCATCGTTATTCCACAGTTGCATCAATTTTATGGATTATGCCGAATGTTATATGCCTAAAAGGGTTGCACGACAATTCAGGAGAATTCAAGGTATCCCACCAGCACCGCTCGACTTCGATAAAAATCTATCAAGGTTGGGTCCTAATGCAAGTGGCTACAAGAAGGTGTATGGACCCCAAATTGCATACTGGAATGAGATGGAGCATCACTACTATCCACTCGGGCACCTTGGTCGCGAAGCTGTAATTCCGAATCAGACCACGCCAGAGTATATGGAATGGTATCAAAATATTACACATCTTAGAGTGCACAACCCTGAATTCGGCACAAACAATGTGCACGTCAACCCTCGTTCGGCGCATAATAGGTTGGGACGCGTCATGCAAGACACACAGTTGTTCAGTTGTTCCAGCAGCAAGTTAACCAGTATCCACAAGTTCCAGATTTTGTCCATATTGAAATTAACCAAATTGGTCAACATGCTGGTATGCAACAAGTTCTTAATCCTGGATATTGGGGACCGCAACAAGGATATGACGTTGACCAATTCGCCCAACCGATACCGCCTGGTTGGTGTGGCCAATATTTCCAAAACCCACCCAACAACCCCGACGACGGCAATAACAATTAGTCCATTTTTATTGATTTTGATGTTTCATGGGTATTTGTAATAAATTGATTAAGTTGATGAATTAATATAGTTAATTTTTTTTACCTCTTGTTAAATTTTTAATTGTTGACGTTTTTTATCTTCTTTTTATAGCATTAGTAATTTATTAATATAAAAATCTATAATAATAGACAAAGAATTATAAAGTATTAATTTATAATTATTAAATTATAAATTAATTCATTTAATTATTGTGAAATTAATTCATTATACTTAATAAATTATAAATTAATACTTTTCAATTAATATTATTAAATTAATCAAATAATAACAATGAACACATTTAATTAGTGTGAGATTAATTAATTTTACACTAATTCAAATTATTATAAATTAAAAACCAAAAATTAATTACTAATGTGTAATTAATTATTTACTAATATTTGATAAAAAAAAGAAATAAAAAAAAAAAAGAAGCATAATTGTCGTGGCATGTGATTGCATCGAAGTTCAAGGCCGTCTTTGTCCCACGTGACAAAGACAATCATTGGCAAACAAATCAAAGTTGTTAAAAATGTGTATTTAGCATAACTCGCTGCCATGTGGAAAATCATGTGGCCCCACATTCCTAGGGCTGTATCTTCGAGTTCGGAGGACCTCTTTTAGGGTTATAATTAAAAAAGCCTTGAACATATTTATTTCTATAGTAATTAGTTTTTTTTTAATCTTTTAAAAATGTTTTTTTTTACATGAAATAAATGTATTGAAAAATTATTGTCAAAGAAATAGAGGATAATCAATTTTTTTAAATAGTGAACCGCGCACTTAACTCGTTGTTTTAATGGGTAGAGTCAGACTTTTTAACATTGTTATCATTGACGCACAAATTATAAAATTAATTTTTTTTATGAGGTTAGAGCCTAGAGGTGTAACAAGTGTGCCCATATTTTTTTTTATTGGTAAAAAAGTAATTTTATTCAATAAAAAAAGGTATAAGAATACACCAATACAAAAAAAATTGTTCCAAAGCATCCTTCAAGTAGGAGCGATCAAGGGGTAAAGGGTGTGGATAACGAGAGTACACTTAGCAGCGGGAAGATAAATCTTGGAAGATAAAGTCTATTGTGAAAATTTTTATACATGAAATTTTTTTAATTTATAATTAAATTTTGTAATTGGTGAATGTAAAATAAAATTGAGTGGTTCATGGTTCACTCGGCCCAAATGATTCATTGTTCACTATGCCCGAATAGATCATAATTTAGGATTCATTATTTAATATTTAGAATGTAGATGATTGATTTATGACAATTTTATAGATTTTTATACATAATTTTTTTTACACTAGACATACTCATATTTGAACGAAATAACTCCCTCGCTAGCGGAACAAAGATTACACTCTTCAACCTGCGTGAATTTGGATCTCGTTCCTCATGAAAATTTTGTATTATATAGCATTCATTGATTTATTATATAGCTTAATATAATATATTATCCATAAAATCCTTACCTAATTTATTTTTATAAATTAAATTCTAATTTATCATATACCTTTATAACTAATCCCCATGGTTTAATAATAATTTTTTGCAATAATTAAGATTTGAACTTTGCACCTCTTACATGATATTTATGTTATTTATCAACTAAATTAATCTATAAATTTTTACATATTTTAAATATCTTTTTTAATTGGATAATTACTTCTTTGTAATAATCTTTATTTTGTATCTAAGATTTTAACATAAATCGATTTTTATACATCTCTCAAGTCCACTAATATGAAATTTATACAGCCTACATGTCACATTATTGTGCATTTCGATGATGCATCGTCTAATTAAGAAGTGAGAATATATTGAATAGTAAATAATAATTTTAATTTATAGATAATGATGACATGTCACAATATAATTAGTTTCTAGAACAAATAGCAAAATAGAACTTATATTTGACACTATTTGCACTTTGAGAACTTTCAAAAAAGAACTCAACTTTCAAATTTTGCAGGGTGAATACCAAACTATCAATTTGTTGCTAAAAAAAGGACACAAACAATTTTAAAGACAAAACAAGGGGTATTTCACTTTACAAAAAATAACAAATACTACCCCTGTCCCAGAAGACTTTGACACGCTTTATTGCGAGCGAGTTTTGTATTAGTAATTGAAATGATAAAGTGACTTTTAAGGAGGGGTATGATAGATAAGCCCCTCATTTATCATACACTTTCTTAAAAGCTCACTTTATCATTTCAACTACTAATACAAAATTCACTCTAAAAAATAAGTATAAAAGTCAATTGTGCAAAATTTTTTGAGAAGGAGGGAATACTAATCATGACTACTAATTAATTTTTTTTAAGGTAAAATAAGCTTATTAAATATAACGAATACAAAAAGTACTCAAACAATTATAAACAAGAACGTATAAACAAAATTCATTCCCCCCTCCCATTGTAATTTGTAAAGACGAAATATATGTTCCATCTTAAAAGGCCAAAAGATCACATCTAAAAATCCCTAATTTCTGGTCTTAAATGCCACCTGAGTTTGAGAATGATACTCGTTGATGCCAAATTCGCTCCAAATCTCAATTCCACAACAAAATCACATTCACAAAATCGGAGATTCTGACACCAATTCGTACGTTCAAAACCAGACCCGAATACAAACCCGACCCGAAACTCGTTTCTTTTCAATCACAAGCCCATTTTGACATAAAGGCCACATATTAAACAAAAAATATTTTTTAAAGTATAAGCCATGTATGGCGGAACAAAAAAGGAAATAAAAATTTATTATTCACGTGGCAATGGCCTGCTAAGCAACCCGCTAGTGCCGGTAAAATGACCAATTTAAAGATATGTTCAGATTTATAGGATCAAAATCAAAAAGTCAAAACATTCGGGACCAAATTCAAATTCGTGAAAAGTTATTGGGCTACAAAAATTTTAATATATAAAAAATTATAGTTTTGTCTTTAAAATTATTCGAGTCCATTTTTTCAACAAATTGATAGTTCGGTACTTGCATTGCAAAAGTTGAAAGTTGAGTGCTTAAAGTGGAACACAAAGATAGGTCTTGTTTTTACAATTTGACCTAGTTTCTAACTATTTAGGTATTTAAAGTATATGTAAATGTTATAAGTTGTGTAATTAATATTTATTATTTTATATTTTATTTATTTAATTTTATTATATTATTCATTTATCTTTCTTTAGTTAATTTTTATTTGAATTAATTTAACACAAGTAAAATATTCAATTTAAATGTATCTTATATTAATTTTATTTTATAATTGCTTTCTTGCATATCTCAATATATTTTATTTAACAAAATTATTTATATTATAATTTATTCACTTTTTTTTTCATTATTACATATTAATTAATATATTAATTTTTTAAAAGTTGTTTCATTTTTCTCCTTTTAAATTTTTTCTTAATCGGTTTATTTTGTTTTGATTTGCAAGTTTTAACTTCATAATAAGATGAATAAATAATATTTGACACAATAATTTTATTTTAACATTTAAACAAATTTACAAATATACACCTTAAATAAGTATTCATTTATGTTTAGTGAATTTATGCATATATTTATATTTTTAATTATTAAATATATTATTTATTGAAAATATTATATTTTTAATTAAAGAATCGTGTAATACACTGATACTAAATTAATTTTTATAATATAATTAAAATAAAAGTGGATATTCAGAATTTATGTGAAAACTGGAATCCCATTTACCAACAGGCATTTACTAGGGTAGGAGGTTCTATTGTTACTTGAGCAAGAGAGGAAAACATTTCAGTGATGGGTCATATGAGTTGAAAAAAATTTTCTTTTTTAACTTTTAAAAATATACTGGGACATGTGCTAGTAAATTGTGTAAAAAAGAAATTTCACAAAACTAAGGTGGTATTTTGTTCAAATTGAGTTTTCTGTAAACAATATCTTGTATGACTATATTAATTTGTGGATTGATATATGTTTTTGATCCATGCATTTCTATTATTTCTAATTTCCCCCTTCAGTTTTTCGTCTTTTGTACTTTTCTTTTTCTAATTCTTTACCTGTTGCACTTTCCATCTTATATTTTTTTGTTTATTGTTTGTTTGCACTTTCGCTTTTCGTAAAAATCTGCCCCCTACAATTTTGATTCCTTATCTTTTATTCCTTGCATAATATTTCAAGAGATAAAAAATAAAAGTGCATGAAATTTGAAGCAGTTTCCCAAAATACAAATTTACAAAAAGGTGTATATATCAGATGGACCGTGCACTTCATAATGTAATTGCACTTAAATATGCAACTTGTTTATAATGAACCGTGCAACTATTAATGTGAATAATTATACGGTTCATTGTAAATAAATTGCACATTTTAATACAATAAACTACATAATTTTAAAATATATTATGAAATGAATTGAATGTAAATGAACCTTCCATTTAATACAGGGGGTCCATTTTCATAAAATTATAGTTCAAAATGAATAGGACAATATACTAGTACATGACAAAGTCTTGTACATATATAGTAGGTGCATCGGACATTTCAACTAATTAATTGTTTTAGTTGTATAATTAATCGATAAATATTAATGAGAACAAAAGACTTTACACATAGTTAGAGTTTTTATTCGAGACGAGTCGAGAATTTAAAGTTTAAACTCGACTCAATAATAAATCTAATGAGTCTGACTAGTCGAGGCTAGTCTAACAAGCCTAATGATAATTAAAGATTTTCTAGAACCTAACAAATCGAGTTAGAGCCAATTCATTAGTAAATCGCGCGAGTATTTTACGAGTTTAAATTTGACTCATTTATCAATATAAAGAACCTAGTTCGTGCCTTAGCAAGTCATGTCAAGTCGAGCTCTTGAGTTGCTCATTTTTAGTAATTGCTCTACGCTTAGCACATATATAGTACAACTATACATGTGCCAAAATTAATTAAAATTGCCTCTTAAAATACAAGAAAAACATTCCTGTAATTTTATTTTATTTTTGAAGAAAATTAAACTTTGAAATTTTAGTTTGCCAGCATTAAATATCAAAGAAGGAAGGAATTAATATAATAGTAATAAGGAGTTTTATCAATTCAGGGTCTGAAAGATGGTAAAACTATCAATTTAAGGCTTGAAATTTTTTTCCTATCGATTCAAGGGCTGGAAGATAGAAAACTATCAATTCAGGGCCTGAAAGATAGAAACTATCGATTCGAGACTTATAAATTTTAAGGTCATGTTTGGCACTAAAACCCTAAACCCTGAACACTAAACCCTAAATCCTAAACAATGAACCCTAAACCTTGAACCATGAAACCTAAACCCCATGAACCGTAAACTCTGAACCATAAATCTTAAAAATAAAAAAAATAAGTCTAATGATAATTAAAGATTTTCTCAAACATAACAAATCGAGTTAGAGCCAATTCATTAGTAAATCGCGCGGGTATTTTAGGAGTTTAAATTTGACTCATTTATCAATATAAAGAACCTAGTTCGTGCCTTAGCAAGTCATGTCAAGTCGAGCTCTTGAGTTGCTCTGTACATGTGCCAAAATTAATTAAAATTGCCTCTTAAAATACAAGAAAAACATTCCTGTAATTTTATTTTATTTTTGAAGAAAATTAAACTTTGAAATTTTAGTTTGCCAGCATTAAATATCAAAGAAGGAAGGAATTAATATAATAGTAATAAGGAGTTTTATCAATTCAGGGTCTGAAAGATAGAAAACTATCAATTCAGTGCCTGAAAGATAGAAACTATCAATTCGAGACTTATAAATTTTAAGGTCATGTTTGACACTAAAACCCTAAACCCTGAACACTAAACCCTAAACAATGAACCCTAAACCTTGAACCATGAACCCTAAACCCCCCTGAACCGTAAATCCTAAAAATAAAAAAAATAAGAACATGAAATAAGGATATGAAATATAAGTGTCAAACATGACCTTAAAATGTGTGAGCCTCAAATTGATAATTTTTATCTTTCAGACCCTGAATCGATAGTTTTCTATCTTTTAGGCCTTGAATCGATAGGAACAATGTTTAAGGCCTTAAATTAATAGTTTCACCATCTTTTAGATCCTGAATTGATATTTTTTCTAGTAATAAAGAAGTGTATGGGCCCAGTAGAATAAATCATCGAACTGACAATGGGCCCAAACTGCATATGTCATGGACATGAACTGAAGACATATTGTTCATCTCTCTCACTTTGTCGACAGAGATACAAATTTCGGATTCCTTGTCGGTGCTCAATCTCTCTTCCTTTTCTTCTCATCTCAGGCCAATAATATTTTAGACATTTTTTTTTTGAAATGTAATACTCACTCCGTCCCAAGATTATTGTCCAGTATTCTATTTTGGGCGTCCCACAATTTTTTTTCACTTTCTTAAAATGGAAAGTTTCATCAATATAAACACCCTTCACAATACATATAAATTACACCAATTACCACTCACTTAACCCCTTACACTTTAACACTTTATCACTTTACAATAAAGTTGATTTACCAATTCTACCCCTTACACTTTAACATTTTATCATTTTTTCTTAAAAACTGAGCACACAGTAAACCGGACAATAATTATGGGACGGAGGGAGTAATATTTTAGACATATCCATATATATTAGGCGAGAGTAACACTTCTCTGAATCAAATCTGTATATAAATTGTGTTGGTTTTATATATAAAAATTGTTATTGTTTTTCACAAAAATTCTTACTGTTTAGTGCTTCCTCTGTCCTGTTTTAGAGTGTCCATTCACTGTTTGACTCGTGTTTTAGCGAGTGAGTTGCTTATTAGTATATGAAATGATAAAATGACTTTTAAGGAGGTGTAGGATAGATGAGTGATAGGACTATCATATCCCACCTTAAAAATCTATTTATCATTTCAAATACAAATAAACAACAACTCGTTAAAACACGAGTCAAACAGTGAATGAACAATCTAAAACATGACAAAGAGAGTAATAGTTTTTGTGCATAATAATGATAGTTTTTATGTATAATAGTGATACTAAAAAAATTAAATTCACAATGAATTCTAATTCCCACAACTTTTTATCATTACGTAATGGTGGGTAAATTTATATATACATATAGATTTTAATTAATAGTAGTATATATATGCATGACAATGATAGAATATCTATACATATCTAATAACAAAATATTGGGCCAAAAAATTATTATAATTTTTTTTTAATAAAATTTTAAACATCTTAACAAATTTGATGTAGCTTTAATGGTATAACAAATATTATTTATCTTCTTTGTATGCAAGAGGTACAAGGTTCAATTCCCCATATCTACCACACATATATACTAATTATTTTTTTGAATATTTTCTAAATTATTAATATTATTTTTGAATTTGGAAAGTAGATCTATTTATACATATATAATAACAAATTATAATACAAAAAAAAAATTCAACAAAAAAATTATTACAAAATTTTGAACTAGATCTATTTATACATATATAATAATAAAATATTATAAAAAAAAATCAACAAAAAAATTATTACAAATTTATCATGAAATTTTAAAAGTGGCACATTAATGATTAATAATATAAAATGTTATATTTTGTAGTTGATATGGATATATATATTTTTTTAAAAGTTATTCCTCCCATTTTTTTTAGATTGCTCACTGAATTTTATCACGAGTTTTAAGAGGAAATTCTTTATTAATATTTGAAGGTGATAAAATAGTTTTTTGATAAGGGTATTTTGTCAATTTTTTAGTGAATAAGATAAAAAATAAGTTACTTTTGTATGTAATTATTAGTGACATGTGATGTAATTTAGTGATGTTTATAAGGGGTGACATGAACTGTATAGTTACTTTATTGCTATTTTGAGTATGTGATAAAAGATGAACTTTTTGGATTTTGAGCAATCTAAAAAAGACAATGAGTATTATATATATGAAAATGTATAATTTATATACTTATTTGTATGATTATATTGCATGATATTGAATTTAAATTGATTAGTCCAATTACCATAAATTAGTTGCATAAGCTATTGCCATTAGACTTAAATTATTAGTTGAATAATTTTTAATTAAATTATTAGTTGACGTTATTAGTTGAATTGTAAAATAACATTAGGTTGGTTGTGATAAAGCTCGATTTGTTTACTTATTTGTATGATTCTTTTACAAGATATAATATTTAAATTGATTAGTCCAATCATGGACGGATCCAGAAAACTTTAATGACGGGGGCACAAAAATAAATAATATAAAAAATAGATTTTCTGTGAACCCGGGTTCACGTGAATTCTAATTTTTTTAGTGTCACGATTATGCATATACACTGTCACTATCTTAAAAAATATTTAATTTTTTAAATAGCGATATTGCATATACATAACAGATCTATAATTTTGTTAGATGAAATATTTGCATGATTAACTTATTATAACACTGTTAAAAATTCATTTAAGTCATTGTATACATATAATATATATAATTATTACTCTAAATAATTATAATATATATAAAATATTCTTGAAAAAAAATTATAGGGGCACGTGATCCCAACATAGGACATGTAGGCCAGTCATTGAGTCTGATTATTATGAATTAGTTGCATGTATAATAGACATTAGACCTTGAATTGTAAAACGATATTGTGTTGATTGTGATGAAGCTCAGTACCCATATTTTTAAAAGAAAATACTAATCGAGACTAACTTAGGACAAAGATTGTTGATTTTGGGAATGACACTAACTTCATCAGTTAGTAGACTCTCTTTAACATCTTAGAAAGATAATTTTGAGTAATGATATTTTGTGATGTGACCATTAATAAGAATTATACACCATTATTAAAAACCTTGGACTTTCTTAAGGAGATCAATTTCAATCATGGGTAGTTATATGTTATCATGTTCAGAGTAACTAGATGTGACAATTTGAAAATTTTGACATGCAATGTGAATTGGTAAGACGATAATAGGTGACAATCAATGTGGTTTAGAAGGAAATAATTCAAAATTGTAAGAAACAAAATATACCTTCAAAGTTGCATTATTTAACAATGTAATTTTTTTAAGAAGTTGGAGCGCCACCCATTTCCCATGCCGGATTGCAAAAGCAAATTATGTTCATAAACAGTGCGTTGCATCGAAATGAAAAAAAAAAGATCAAAATAATATTTAAAAAAATGAAAAAAATTATTATTATGATTAAAATATTTTTTATAATTAATTTAACAAAAAAATAAATACATTTCATATCATGTTCATTTTATACTCACAAATCGTGCAACACACGAGTGATATACTAGTATACATAATAATGATAATGCATATTTATAGTACCAATATTTGGAAAAAAAGAATCACGCGAGCTAAGATTCATAAAATATTTTACCAAAATTTTAATTTATTATTTTATTCACTTACTCACTGATCAAACATTGGATAATGTTTTTTTTTATCAGACAATAAAATGTTTTATTAAAACATAGCTAAAAAAGTTAGCTATAAGAATATGTACAAGAATTTACACAAGCAACCAATTACATGTTGGGAAATAAGGGGTGCCCGGATCTATTCGAGGTGAATTTAAATACATATTAAAATTAATTAATTAATTACTAAAATGAATTAATCCTAAATCAATTCAATATAATAATTAATAAGCAAATAAACAACATGCGTACACATAATCCATGTAAATCCTAAGCATGCGGAATCTAAGAGTTACGAGATTACATACCTCTTGTAGAGATAACCGTTGAGACGATGGATCAACCCAAAGTGTCTTCTCAAATATATCCCACGTCCACGAACGTAATTCGGTGGGAGGATTCACATGAACGATTTTAATTAAAAGAGAAAATAAAATATTTGTCACCACCTTTGTGAATTTCTAATTTTTCCAACACATGGAATTGCCTTGGGGATGAAAAATTCATCCTCTATTTATAGGATAAGGGGTTGGACAAAAATTTTAGTTAAATTGGGCATTGGGAAATTTCCTTGCTTCTTCCTCAAGATACAATCTAGAATATATCCAATATATTCTATTTCCCAAAATATCTCCCAACAAAATCTTCTCCTCCTTTCTTGTTCCCTAATTTTTAAAAAAACTCATACAAGTAGGAAGAAAATAATATCTTTTTCCTTTCTTAAATTTATGGGATAAACTTGTATCTCAAGAATACTTATTCCATAAGATATTTCTAAGAAAATCAAGAAAAAATCTTCTTCTCTCTCCTACCCAATTTTTCAAAAATTATCATGGAAAAATAGGCAAAATATTTTCTTCTCCTTTTCATCAATTGGACTTTAATTTGGGCTATTTGAGGGGCCTTTAGGAGAATGAAGATTGGACCTCCAATGGGCTATGAAACTTTAATATTTAGCCAAAATATTATTCAAGCCCATTAATATTAATTTATTCCACTATAAAATTAATATTGAACTATCCATCTTAACCCATATTACGATTTCACAATAATATGGCTCCCCGGTCATTATTTCTCGTGTTTAAGATTATCTTAGTCCATTATTAATTAAGCCACTGAACAGACTTTATATTAATTAATATCTTTGTCCTTGGAGTAAAGACAACTCAACATTATTATTCATACTGAAAATAAATTTTCACTTCCAAGATTTGGTATGATAAAGATTTTGAGCCCACTGAGGGACAAATCAAAGCAAGCCAGATTACTTGCACACGATTCTCCGTATTAAATCTTAGTAATCGTCGTGTAATCAATAATATTGCTTTAAGATACAAGGTATCGAATCACATTGATTCTCTTCCCATCATAAGTCAAAGCAATAGTTATTAATTTCACACGATCCTATTTAAGGGACGGAGATTAAGAAATAACGAACCACTGAGGTCTAATTCTTGTATATTCAGTATCAAGAATTTATCCTCATGTAGGTCCTATTCAACGCATCATAATGCACTAGTGTAATCTCTTGGTCAAGACAAGTAAATCTGAGCCTTTCACTTCAACCTTTCATGATGGATTGTTCATTTCCATCTGGGTTGTGAATTTGTACTTAATCACAAGGGACTGTTAATTTGATCTTCTGTGATCTGGTATCACCAAATTAACTACAACGTAATACGTACTTACTTATCGAACAGGTTTGCAATAAATATATATAACATTCATTCATATTTAGTGCAACAGTGATAAATAATTTATTTCAGTAAATAAATAAGAAATTCAGTTTGGTTATACAAAGTAAAAAACATATTTTTCAGTATAACCCCAACATTACAAAATTAAGACAGACAGTGGGTTAACAATCCAAGAATTTAGGGGAGCATTACAATGAACATAATTCTTCACCAAGCACCAGCTCCAAAGGCGCCCTTTAATTTTCTCCAGATTTTTTGACGAAATAAACTCCCGATTCTCAAAAATCAGCTTATTCCTCGCCTTCCAAATGGACCAAATTACACATCCACAAAGACAAACCGCAAATCTAGATCATCTTTTACCACTAATGATTCCCGAGAAAGAGAGAAAATGATTACGTACCCGAGAACTAGGAACAAATGAGATTCCAAGCCAAGAAAAACAACCACTCCAAATGGTAGTAACTATTGAGCAATGAAGAAAGATGTGATAGACCGACTCGTCTGGCATGCCACAGAAGGCATCTTCCGGTTGAATGATCCTTCTTCTTTCCATATTTCTTCTCGTTGGAAGCTTGTCCCATAAAGAACGCCATGCTATCGCTGCAATCTTGAGGGGGACAATCTTGTTCCATACCAACTTGAATTCTGATTTTGGAACAAGAAGGGTGGAGTTTACCTCATCCTTTGAAATCAAGCACTCGTAAGCATATTTAGTACTATATCTCCCATCCGAGGTAAGTTTCCACTTCCAAGTGTCTTTCTTATTTTCCACTAGAGTGTACCTGCTCAACAGATTCAAGAAATCATGAAACATAGACATTTCACACTCAAACAACCCACGCCTCCAATCCCAAACCCACTCCCACGACCCCCAAACCCACTGCTCTAAATAAGATATTTTGCACAATTTATCCCCACTCAAACAAAATAATCTAGGAAAAGTAAGACACAAAGCCGACTCCCCTACCCAAACCTCTTTCCAAAAATACGTATCTACTACCATCCCCAACCATTTTCACCACATTCTCCCGAAACCAGCCCCCCTCGACTCCCGAACCTAGACCTACCACATCTCTCCACCAACTTGACCAACTCGAACTTCTCACAACTGAAGTAAAACCCCCCTCACATGCACTCAAAACCCCATGAGAAGAAGAAATTAATTACCCTAGCCCATAAACAAGTTTGATTACCAAAATATCTCCATAACCATTTACCCATAAGTGCTTTGTTAAAAAAAATGAACTCTCTCGCCCTTAAACCCCCCTTAGATTTTGAAAAACATAAAGATTCCCATTTGATCCATGCCATTTTGCTTTCATTATCACTCCCCCCCCCCCAAAGGAAATTCCTCTGGATCGAGGTAATAGCTCTCAAGGTTTTTATCGGTAGGCAATAGAAGGATAGGTGGTAGATAGGTAAGGCTGATAAAACCGCTTTCAGAATGGTGATTCTTCCCCCAAAAGACAACTTCTTGTGCTCTCAAGTTTTCAACTTCACTTTAACTCTATGAACCAAGTGCTCCCATTCCGCAATTTTTTTATGGTTAACCCCAACTCTAATTCCCGAGTACGAGAAAGGTATGGTGCCAATTTCACACTGAAGAGTAGACGCCATCTGTTTTAGCACATTTCTTTCCACGTTGATCCCCATTAAGCTACACTTGTCATAATTAACTTTGAGGCCAGAAATCAGCTCAAAGTTCCTCAGGATACACTTCATCGCCTTTGCATTTGACACCTTTGCGCTTGCCAGAAATATAGTATCATCCGCATACTGTAGATGAGATATCTTGACCTTGTCTCTGCTTATCTCGGCTGCCTCCAGTAGCCCTAATTCGACTGCTTTATTGACCATTAAATTCAGACCTTCGGCCACGATTAAGAAAAGAAAAGGAGATAGAGGATCTCCTTGTCTCAACCCTCTCTCTAACTTGAATTCCCCGGATGGGCTCAAACATTGGATAATGTAATTTACAGTTATTTTGATTGATCAACCATATATAAATGTATAATTTTGTCATCCGCATAGGGGGAACACTTTCAAACTACATATCAATACTATAATAAAAAAAATTAATGTGTATATGTAATATGTACATATGTCTATTCACTCATGCATACTTATAATAAATGGTATATTTTTTCACAAATCAATACTATAATAAAAAAAATTAATGTGTATATATGTGCATATGTCTCTTCACTCATGCATGCTTATAATAAATGGTATATTTTTCACAAATGCATATTAATATATATGGCCAAATAATTAACTCTAGTCCATACTTTTGAGTTTTCATCAATTTTAGCACTTACTTTTCCCTCTCTTCAAAACTTAACACATATTTTCACTTAATATTTAAAAACAACCCGACTCACCATTTTTGACAAGGTCCGTTTGATATGATCGCCGGAATCCGCCTATCTTGTTGACACATATCTATTAAAATTAAAAGAAAATATATCACCACTTAAGATTAAAAAACGCGGGATATAAAAATATTTCGGGTCATTATTTTCTAATTTTAGGTGGTGATATTTTTTATTTTTATATTTTAATAATTACACATTAGCAAGATAAGTTAACTCCGACGACTACATCAGACGAACCTTGTCGAAAATGATGACCCGAGATATTTTTAAGTATTAAGTGAAAGTGTGTGTTAAATTTGGAGAGAGAAAAAAATATGTGCTAAAATTGACGAAAACCCAAAAATATGTGCTAAATTTTATTATTTGACCTACAAATATTTCTAATTATTTAAGTACATTATATACTATAATTAAATATTTTTTACCTAACATATATTAGGGAAAGTTTTTTCATATTACAAAATTTGTAATGATTCTTTTTTAATCAAGAGAATTTTTTTTTTTCCAACTCTACCATTTTCTCATCCTTTCATTATTACAAGTCTAATCATTTTAATCTGTACCACCATTCAATTAACCTCGTATCACTATCACTTCAGTCTGTACCACAATTAAATTAACTCCATGCCATTCTTATTTCAATCCCGTACCACCATTATTCCACTCTGTACCACAATATAATTCAACTCGTACCATCAATTTTAAGTTTGTACCACAATTTAAATAAACTCGTATTACAATATGTTAACACCTTACCACCATTTAATGAAACTTGTACCACCATTTTCTTTCAATTTTTTATTGATTACATTAAAGATATAATGTTCAAAAAAAATATTTTTTTAACTAAAAAAGAATAAAACTAAGACAAAAACTTGTATACACCTGGTTTATGCTATGAAGAATGAACTTTATTTTTAATTCATGACATTTGACCCTACTCAAAATATAATACATGTTAAGTTTAATGATTTAGTAAAATGTGTTGAAAATAATTATAAGTGAAATGGGTAAAATATTCTAAGTTCATAGCATAAACCTAGTTCATAGGAGATCAACTCTAAAACAAAAATTCTTGATAAGATAGAACTTTTTAAATAAGAATGGAATGAAAATAAGAGTTTTATCTACCCCTATATACTAATAGGGAGTTTTACTTGCTTAGGTGTCGTGTTGTGGTTAATTTCTCCTACGTGTCGTCTTGTGGTTAATTTCGCTTACGTGTCTAATGATGTATTACTCTTATGTGGCACAATTATAGTGAATATATATTATTTTTATTTATATTAAAATTTAATTAATTGCCAAATTTAATAGTTGATTGCCATAAACTTAAATGTCTCATAAAATCTAATAACATTCTTTATATTGCATATTTTAATTCTAGATAATTTTTTTTTTGAATTTTCAAAAAATTCACTAGGAAAGTCTCTTTTTTTTTAAAGGAATTTTACCATAATCAAGTAATTATTATTAGTGTTAAGTCGCTAATAACCTCTTTTTTTATTCTATTCCAAAAAAAACAAATATTATTTTATTTATGATAATAAATTTTGTATAATCATAATCAATGATATTTTTTTTAATTACGAGAGGGTTAGTTTTTTGACTCTTTGTGACAATCAATTACAGGTGTGTATCAATGAATAAAGATTGCACACATAGAAAATGTGTTATTGCATTTACATTTTTAAAAAAAATATTGTAATTGTATAATTGTTCAAATTCTACCTTATAATTTTTTTAATCCTCAGTATATCATAAATTTGTTGTAATTTTTCATTCACATTTATTTAGGATCGAACTTAATATATAGTACTTAAATTACTAATTTTCATAAAATAAAAAGGTAAATTGTGAAATTCCGCGTAATTACGCCGGCATTATACTAGTATACTATATGGACATGTTTGTTTCCCGACTATCCGGCTGGACTTTGGACTTTACAATCTCAAAACCCCATTTGTTTTGAAATTTAAAGTAAAGATTTTGAAATTCTATTAATCTTACTCTATTTCATCACCTACTACTACTCTACTTTTTATTCTTTCAATACACTCACATCATCTACTTTTTTATTCTCTCAATACACTTAAAATAATATAATAATATTACATCAATCAATCTTTTCATCATCCTACCCTATAAAATCCCACAACAAACATATATCTTAACTATTCATCAAGATTTTAAAATTCTAGAACTTCAAAGTCCGGGATTTCCCACTGCCCACTATAATCCCAAAACAAACATACCCTGTAAGACTTTACCATGTCCGACCGAATATTATTAAAGTCGATGTGTTTGAATTAATCTTGGTATCATTGCACGGAAGGCACCCTTGGCCTGTAAGATTGTCGAACTCAGAATTAATGACATGGAAGCAAAGGTAAGGATGCTTAACTTGCGAAATGTAAATTGAATAATTGCATGTTTGCTTATACAATTCAAAATGCAAAGGCAAGTTCCTAAAAAAAGAGCAACATTAACAACATATAGATAATCCATACAAACAAAAAGTTTTTTATCAAAAAAAATATTGTATTTATTCTCGAGCGAATTCTCATATTTTGAAAGTGGTTCAAAATGTTATTATTGCTCATTTGCCAGAGTTTTCACAGTATAGTTTGTCAACATATATATATATACATCAGTTTCTACACCTCCATGCTATGTAATATTCCTCCGTCCCATTATATTTGTTCCACTTTTCTTTTATGGACGTCCCACTATAATTGTCCTAATCTATAAAAGAAAAAAGTAACACTCCACTAACTATTATTTTAATATTATTCCACTCATTTTTCATCCCAACTACCCACATTACCTTTCACTTTTCATCCATTAAATACTATAAAGGTCCACTATTTATTATTTTAATATTATTTCTTAAACAATTCAATCAAAACAAGTGTGACAAATACACCGGGACGGAGGGAGTATATATTTGAGAAATTTTGTTTCCTATTTCGAAAATCTTGAATGGTGCATAATTTAATAAATATTCATTATAATCATTCTTACACTTGTTGTTATTGATCTATCATTAATTACATATGTACATGAATGTATGAATTGGTAAAAAATAGCATAGTGATGTAGCTTGATATACGATAAAATAATGGAAGCAAAAATGTGCAAGTTAAATATTATTTATAATATATACATTTGAGAATTATTTGCGAAAAAAGAGGGTATGCATTTTGACGCATATGGATCCACCAATGGCAACAAATAATCCATTTAGGTGCACCGTGCATTCATAGTGCATTTTACAATCGTATAACTTGTTATACTGAAATATGCAATTTGTTTATATTGAAATGTGTAACTATATTTTTATATTAATAATTACACGATTCAGTGTAAATAAATTGTATATTTCAGTATAACAAATTGCACAATTTTTAAAATGCACTATGAATACACGGTGCATCTGGATATAAATGAGACCAATCATAAAGATATTGTTATACTCCAAGACAAACATCTTTCCTTTTCTTTGATTTCTCTAGGATTAGAATAGTATTCAATAATCTGATTAGAAAATAACTTACATGAAAATAAATAAAGAACCATAATCACTTTTAATATTTTATTCTGTACTATATTTAGGGATATCGATAGTTCTACACTCTCACATCCTCTCGAACATCATTGCTCAAAGTCGACTGCTCAAGGGGAGAAATGGGAGATTCTTGGCTATTGCCTTATGACAATGTGTGGTTTGACTTATTTTTTAGGGAATAATTTTCTGGATGGATAAAGTTTTTTTATGAGATAAAAAAAATTAAGGTTGTGGAGTTTGTTTTGTGCAAAAAATATTTAGTTAGATTCAGTTTTTTCTTTAATAATTAGCTTGTCAATCTTAGATTAATTTTAGATTGTTAATTCTTTCTATACTAAATATATATTTGAGTACCCTTATACCCACTCTTCTTCTTCTTCATAAAATCTGTCTTTTGACCGATAAAAATAAATAAATTGTACATCTATCTCCTTTATATGTGTAATGAATTTAGTACGTATAATGCCTTACTGTAATATAATTAAATACCTAATTAGAAACATTGATAAAATATACTCCCTCCATCTCATTCTTTAAGGGTATGTTTGTTTCGGGACTCACCCGGATGAACTTATAACTTTGAAAATCACGTCCCATTATAATTTGAGATTTAAAATTATATTTCAAAATTATCTTCTATAAAGTACAACTACATCCCTATTTTTCACAAAATTCAATACAATCACATCACTATTTTTCCCACTCTCAACACAATATAATAATATCATATCAATCATTATTAAACATTGATTTGACATAAAGTAAAATTCCACCCTATCAAAATCTCAAAACAAACACATATTTTTTATTATTCACCAACACTTTCAAATCCATAGGATTTCAAAGTCATGACTTCCCCCGCACACCTAAATCCCGAAACAAACATACCCTAAGCAAAACTTGCTATTTTTTTGTCTCAATCTTTAAGCAAAACTTCCTAAAATGGAAATACACTTTATCACTTTATCACATAAAATACTACTCCCTCCGTCCTATTTTTTATTATCCATTTACTGTAGACACGGAGATTAAGAAAAAGTAGGAGATAATAATATTAAATTGTGTAAAATGGGTAAAGTGGATTCGGTGGAGGGAAATAATAGTATTAAGGGCATGATTGGTATGACTGAATGAAATTACAGCTGAATGTAATGAATTAATGAATGGAATGAAGGTCTGAATGGAATGATATAGGAATGATCATTCTTATGATTGGTATGACCTACGAATGAAATATAATTATTGGTGAATCTGTTTTAAAATTATTATTATTAGTTATTTATTATACTTTAATATTAATATTATTATTATATATATTTTAATATATTATTATTTTTAGTTTTTTAATATATTATTATTGTGTTTATTATAATAATATATAATTTTAGTAAATATATATATGTATATTAATATGTATTTAATTATTGTTGAAAGTTAATAATAACGTTATATACAGGTCTTGTATCTTTTAGGGTGCATCATTGTTATTTCATAGTGCATTTTAGAAGCATACAACTTGTTATGTTGAAAAGTGCGACTTATTTACACAGAAAAGTGCAACTATTAATATGAGAACATAGTTGCATGCTTCTGTTTGAAATAGTTGCATGTTTCTATTTTGTATAGTTGCACGCTTCTAAAATGCACTATGAGTACATGGTGCACTCGGGTGCACATGAGACCCACTATAACTCTAACGTTATATATATTTTTAATATTTTTATTATTAATAATATATTATTAAATAATAATATTTTTATTTTATTTTCATTAAAATATTATTAAGAATTCGCTTTAATTTAAATTTTTCGAGATATAGTATTATTATTAAAAAAATTATATTATTTATATATTTTAATATTATTATATTTAATATGATTATTATTATTATTGGAGTTGGTTATTATTTTATTTTTATTAAATAAATTTGTTAGGTAGAAAGTAATATTATGAAATGAATGATAATATTTTTTGTGGAAAAAAAATTAATTCCTCAAAATGTGGAATACATAAACCCATTAGGGTATGTAAGGAATCACAATTCCTTTATTTTTGGGAATGACAATTCCTAATGGAATTATGATTCCTTCCAAAAATACATATCAATCAATGTATTTGGAATAGATTAAGGAATGATTATTTCATTCCCTATCTATTTCAACATATCAATCACACCCTAAATGGTATAAAGTGGGTTTGGTGGAGAAAAATAATAGTATTATATAGTATTGAATGTTACTTTATTGCCTTATTTGAAAATGGATAAAAAAAATTAGGACGACTATTTATGGAAAGTGGATAATCAAAATCAGGATAGAGGAAGTAATAAACAACTCTTTCTACCTCCAACTACCCATCACTTTATTACTTTATCACATAAAATACTAATAAATAACTCTTTCTATCCCCAACACTTTATCATTATTCCCATAAATCCTTATGAACAGTCACATTTGCTTAAAGAATGGGACGGAGGGAGTAACATTTTTTTTTTAGAAAATACCATTTGCAATTTTGAACAACTTAAATTCAGTCGGCAAGCATTATCAGTAAGTACTGCTATATTTATGTCAGCCATATCTCGAGTTATGATAAATACACTGTTGGGATATTTTAGTTTTGATGAATTATGCCAAAACATTATCAACTTGTGTTATTGAAGCTAATTTACAGATAACGAGTTGAGGGGGAACGAGGGAACAAGTTGAGGGGGAACTCACGAAATCAGAAGAAGATGATCGAGATCAGACGAGGATATAGATGAGACTGATCAAGATCAGATGAGTAAGATGAGTTTGAAGTTAAGCCCGATGAGTGTGCAAAATCGAAAGAAGAAAGATAAGCCGGTGATCGGAAGATCGGATGATCGAAATGAAGATCGGATGACCAAAAAAGATAAAGTCGGAAGAGGAAGGCGGATGAGACCGATCGAGATCGGGCGTGATTGAGATCGGATGTGCTAACGATCACGGATGACTGATGTTATCGATATGTTGACTGAAGATGTCTTGATCGATCGGTCGGTGATCGGACAAGAAGAAATTAAATGCTTTGAGTCAAGTGAGAGGGTCGATGAGTAAAAAGTGACACGAGGGTCGGGATGTCTGAAGTCGGAAAAATTTGAACTTCGATGGCTTTGAGTGTCAAGATATTCGATCAAACAAAAGGTCGGCCAAGAGAAGTCTGCCGAATCAAGAATCTCGAGTAAAAAGAATCACGAAGACTTCGAGTATCCCGAGACTTCGGAAGAATCACGAGACTCGTAAGTATCCTGAGACTCAGAAGAATCCTGAAGACTTAGAAGAATCCTGAAGACTCAAAGAAACCAGAAGACTCAGAAGATCCTGAAGAATATAAGCGATTAGATCAAATGGCGACGTGGACAATGAGAGGAAGACAACCAGCCTGAAAAAGATGCATAACTTACAGAATAGTATGGATTTGAATGTGATTCTCTCCAACGGTAACATTCAAATCCACACTATAAATACAAGGTCTTTCATCATTCTAAAGTGTGGAGAATGTGGAAAAATGTTATAGAGCTAAGAGCCATATACTCAAGCATTCCCACCATAGAACACAAGTCTGTAGATATACAAATATATTCAAGAGTATTCTTAAACCTAATCTAAGCAACCTAAGATATATCCTAAGCTTAGAGAGATTTTCCCAACCTTAGCATTGAGGCTAAATAAATGTAAGAGAAAATCTCAACCTAGTTGGAGACACCAACCAAACCCAAACCCTATTGTTAGGTAGTTTGTGTGATTGTTGGAGTTGTAAAGAGTGAGTAAGCTGCAGAGTAGTCAGCCAGAAAACTCTAGAGAAGAAGTGAGTAAACTATCTTGGATAGTCAGAAAGCTTGTGTGTGTTTGAGAAAGTAAGCTGCAGAGTAGTCAGCCAGAAAACTCAAATGTAGAAGAAGTGAGTAAACTATCTTGGATAGTCAAAAACTTATATGCGATCCCGTGGAGGGTGATAAGTCCCGTTTGAAGGAATTTTCCTAGGAACAGGGAGAGTGGATGTAGGAGCTTGAGTCTCCGAACCACTATACTTTGTTGTGTTCTTTATTGCTTTATGTTCTTACTTGTCATATGCATTCAATTATAAGCAAAACACAACACATGGGCTTAAAACACAAAAAATTGGAATCACCATTCTTTCACCCCTATTTTATATGCATTACATATTTTTTCCGCATTTCACGGGTTTTGCACCGGGACCAACAAATCCTGCTCCCTTGAACTGAATTGTCTTTTCAAACTACAAATCAATTGCTTTTCCAGTTTCCACGCCTTACGCAAACCATGTTAATGATAAAGGCGATAAACTTTTGTAGTAGTTTCAACTCATTCATTTTTACCCACCCAGAAACTGAAATTGAAATTGAAGAAGTATGAATAAGCGAAAACTTATGTTTCATGACCAACGCCAAAAAAATCCCAGTAGGCCTTCCTTCTTCAAGGTCTTGATTCGCTACACCACTAAACTCGTAAGTATTAGTTCATTCATTGAAAATTATTAGTTTATTTCACTAATTTATTAGTTCATTCATTGAAAAGTATTAGTTCAATTATCAATTTAAACATGAAAATTTAAAATATTATTCACATTATATGAAAAAAAATATATATACACATTACATAATTTCCATCCGAGAATGGATTGCGACGTGCTGCTAGAAAAAAATGTATTAAATATTACAAAAATGTATAATATTTGTTTTTCTCGTTATTTCTAGACCTATAATTAGCCTCACGTCGCGGTGCATCCGAGTCGTGTAATGTACGGTATAACTCTATCCTTCTTTCAAATTCTAAATGTATACCATTTACAGAAGGATCATGTTCACGTTCAAAGATCTTGAGATATAAATGGTCTTTGGATGGTCGTAAATGGGGTTGTCATATGCAACTGAAATTACAGTTAAAAAATTATAATTATAATTAAATAAAATACATAAATAATTTTTTTTATAAAATAACATTAATATAATTTTTTCTTACCAATATCCAATGAGAATTGTTGTGCACGCTCCCTAAGACCAATTTGACGGTCGGAAGTCCTCGATATTTATTTGTTATTGCGGGAAGGCAAAAATGTCCGCCATGTTCACTAAATGACATTACGAAAACGTTATATGTGGTTGCAACCAGGTATCCATGTTCATGTAATAAAACCATTTATCAATTGTGGCATAACCGCTGAAGTGATTAAGTGATTTTCCAACTCTGACATGGTTGTGTAACCACGTATAACGTTTTCGTATAAATCGCGTCTTATTTGCAAATCTTTAAAAAGATCCATTAAATGCGTGGGCGGTGGTCCTCGCTCAGAGATTGCGAAAGTGCAACGACTCTAAATCCGCAGTTCCCATCTCCAATTACATCATTGTATGAATGAATATAATTTCTAATATATGGAGGAAAATCGTTCTCCACAGGAGAGTTAAAAAATTATTTTGGATAGTTAATATTCATTTGAAAATTGGGTGGCCTACTTGAACTAGCTGTACTGTTGCGATGCGGGACATCATAAGGTGGGGGCCTCTTGGGATTTGAACTTGGAGTGTTGAGGGAATTTGTGTCGGTATGGTCCGGATTTTCAGAAAAACTCATCGTACAACTTTCTGATGTGCTATGTCTACGATCAACTTCAGGTGGAATATCCTGGTGCGCATTAGTTGCCGGCACTCTCCCCTTACCCCATTTTTGAGTAGACTTCTTTATTCCTACACTCTTGCCCAATCTCTCCCACCAAGAAGGTTGACAATCGCTGTCTTTAGTGTTATGTGTCGACTTATTTTTTTTTTCAACCTTTGGTGGAAGAATGTCTTCCGTGTCATCATCGAATAATTTTCTCCTAGTCTTACTACCACCGTCATCATCTGTTCCGGTGGTAGGTATACTAGAAAAATCTATATCCAATATTTTCCAAAACGAGTCTATACATATTAAAGGTATAGGAAAGTTGTTTTCAAAGTACCTTGTAAGCTACCATGTGTTCCGGTGCGACCATGTGTGACCATCTGTTCCGGTGCGACCATGTGTTCTTCTGAGATAGCAACCGCAATTGTTTGGACCTAGTTTCCTCTGCATTTCTTCGACAATGAGATCAAATGCCTTAGACGTGATATTGCGCACTAGTTGGCTGAAGAATTCGTTCTCTAGCATATCAGTCCTTGTCTTGTGGTCGCTAAATCTCGATTGCTTTTTTATCTCACATATTTGCAACTCCATTACCTGGTGAAGCTTTTTGAAGATCATGTCAAAGTGTTTCTTGCCGCCGTCCAATTTTGTTTTCACCCTATGGTGTTCTTGTTCAACCCTACAAATATATTACATGTTTCAAAACGTCGTTCCAATAGTTTTAGTTATGATAATAGTATAATAATTGTCACAAAAAGTATTAATTTTGTACGGTTACCTGTTGGTGGTGTAGTTTCCTCAGTGCAGACAATGATCGAGATACATCCCTAAAATTCTCATGTGATGCGGCCTAAGCCACGTATCTTCACAATACGAAATTAGATCGCCCAATTTTTCGTACTTCTTCTTTACGTAAGCCCACCTAATTTCCCATTCTTCAGGTGTGCCCGCCTGGATTGCATAATTCCACTGTAATTTAAAATTATCAGCAAACTTTTTGTTTAATCTCTTTTCTACTAGAGCTAGAGCCCGGCCATAAACAGCTTGCTCTATGTGGCGTCTGCATAAATGTGCTTGAGAATTTGGAAAAACCACATCAACAACATTCATCATCACGAAAGCCCTGTCCGTAACAAGGACATTTGGTAGGTCACTCTTGTACAATCCCCGAATAAATCGTAGGATATATTCGAAGTGTTCCTGCGTTTCACGGATCATAAATGCATATGCAATGGTGAACGTCTTGTGAGTACTTGTTGCCCTAACTACCTCAAGTAAAGGCATACCGTACATGTTCGTGTTGTATGTTGTATCAATGATTAATACTTGCG
The DNA here is from genome assembly GCA_037126765.1 of Stenogyne calaminthoides. NCBI lineage: Eukaryota > Viridiplantae > Streptophyta > Magnoliopsida > Lamiales > Lamiaceae > Stenogyne > Stenogyne calaminthoides. Next base: position 33,976,276 of record JBBCBC010000002.1, read on the forward strand.
TTTAAGTGTTGACCATTACAACCGAACATGGGTGATTGAAAACGATATCTTCGAGTTCGTAATCAGCATTTTTCCTATAGTTGTACCTATATTTTTATATAAACAAATCAAATATAATACAATCACAATCAAAATAGTGAAAGTGAGCATGAGAGAATTGTGGTGTCAGTTCATATCCATACATCTCATATATAGACGACAATGACATTAGAATAAATTAATTTAGATAACAAAAAATAGGATTTCAAATTAAGGAGTAGTGTATATATAATGCATATAGGTGTATGAAGTTAACCAATAACAATCTTAAAAATTTTGCTAGTATTTATACATGTAATTCATCGTTCGCAGTAGGTGTATGAAGTTTTGTGTTGAGGTAAGCTCCTCACGACTTTCTCTCCTTATCTTTTGCTGTGCATTGTACATTCTCTTTGAGTCCGTACTATTGTTGGGATCGATTGTCTTTAAATATCCCAAAATGTTGCCCGAACTGACATTCATTGAATCTAGCAGTTGTATTAGCGAATTAATATAAAATTTGGTAGTTTAATATTTATAAAGTATTAGTTTCATGTTTATAAAAGTATTAGTTAATGAATATAAAAGTATTAGTTTCATATTTATAAAAGTATTAGTTTCATGTTTATAAAAGTATTAGTTAATGAATATAAAAGTATTAGTTTCATATTTATAAAGTATTAGTTTCATGTTTATAAAGTATTAGTTAATGAATATAAAGTATTAGTTTCATTTTATAAAAGTATTAGTTTCATATTTATAAAGTATTAGTTTCATGTTTATAAAAGTATTAATTTCAATTCCCTATCTATTACAACATACCAATCACACCGTAACAGTATTAAATTTTCGGTCAAATAATTCAAATTAAAGCAGAGTCAAAAGTTTGAAAAGTGTAGTCAAAAAAAATCGACACGGTAGCATAACCTGGAGTCTGAAGCCTTGAACACTGAGTCTGAAAAGCTCAGTAGTCGCTGAGCGGACATGACCTTGAGTGCCTCTGTCGCGCCATGCGCAGCGACACTGCGGCATATAGCTATCGCGCCCAGTGTGTGTGATGATGTTTATTTTATTTTTATTTTTTATTATTTACATTTAATGGTCTGGCTCCTCTTCACTTTCACCCTAATTCACCCAATTCACCACCATAAATACACCAATATCTCCTCCAATATAACCATAATCTCCCACTCAAATATTTTCACACTTCACACTCCCATTGTATTTTGTCTTGCAAGTGCACAAGCCACCTTCCAACGCCGACCACCGCCTCCCGCCGACCGTTGTTATATATATATATTTTGCTCATATATTCTTATTTATTTTATTTTTTGACACATAATAATAAAATTTTTATTGTTTAACAGTCGAAGTATTAGCCAGGCTACTGCAAACTTGACGCCGCCCGCCGTCTGCCGTCGACCACCTCCTGCTGCCACCTGACGTCGCCATCTTCAAGGTGTGTTTTCTTTTCTCGGTTGTTTGATATATTTTATTTTTTATTATAAGGTATTAATTGAATTGATGTATAGTAACATTTTGTATGTTGTACATTGGTAGTCTATATGTTGTATAGTGTAACTTCAATTGTTGTAAAGTAGTAGTTTAATTGCATTTACAAATACAAATAAAAGTAAAGTTTTATGTGAATTTGTTAACAAATAAAAGTAAAGTAAATTGATTTGCTTGTGTGTGTATATTTTCATTAATTGAATTTAATTAAATTATAATGCAACTTAACATTATTACTATAGGTCTCATTTTACTTACATAATGGTATACCAAAAAAATACTACGATTACACTCCATTTGTAAAAAGCAAGGTACTTTACAATAATTCACGAGAACTATACTTTAAAATTCGAAAAAAATTTATTAATATGCAAATAATTATCACCTACATCATCACCCTTATTAAAATAATATAAAAAAAGGTATGAAATTGATTTTGAATTTATTTTATAATTAATAAATCAATTCAAAATTAATAGGAGAAGTATGCAAATATTTGTAATTTTTTTTCAATTTTTTTAAATAAATAAATAACACATGTAAACGTTTGTATGAAATGGATTATAAAATTTTATTATTTATTATTAAATTTAATTTTGAATGAATTTATTAAAGATCACTATATAAAATCATATTTTTGTAACGTTATTAATTACTTTAATATGCTAACAATTGAATAAAGTTATAGTTTAATTGAACTCATATCTAATTTATCCCAAATAGAATGAAAATGATAATTATCCCACAAAAAAATAGGTAACCGTACGTTAATTCCATCACTAAAACACAAAAAAATAAAATTATCCCATAATTAAAATGGCCCAAAAATATTCAATAAACAAATTCAATTTCCGATTAATTAATTTCCAATTTCGCTCAAAATTTCTACCGATCTTCAAAAATTACAAAATATTAAGAAATCAAAACACATATAAAAATTTAACATCGACATAATTAATTAGCATTATATCTACAAAATTTACTCCATCTAATTAATAATTATAACATACGTACGTTTTTTTTTTTTTTTGGGATTGATCAAACCGAATTATATATAATCATGTGAAAATAATATATTATATATACATAAAGTATCACTTAACTATATCATGTCATTTTAAATCACTGAGCATAATCATTTATATATTATGATGGAATAATAAATTGATTGAGTTAATTATTAATACACATGACACATCATTATTATTAATACACCTAAGGTATTAGTTTGTATACTGTAAGGTATTAGTTTGTATGATGTAAGGTATTAGTTTGTATGATGTAAGATATTAGTTTGTATGCTGTAAGGTATTAGTTTGTATGCTGTAAGGTATTAGTTTGTATGATGTAAGATATTAGTTTGTATGCTGTAAGGTAGTAGTTTGTATGCTATAAGGTATTAGTTTGTATGTTGTAAGGTAGTAGTTTGTATGCTATAAGGTAGTAGTTTGTATGCTATAAGGTATTAGTTGAAATGAGGTAAGGTGTTGCTTCAATTGATGTATTACATGATTTAAAATATATAATTACATATGTTTTTTCTTAGTTCACTATGTCATTGCTATACGCTTGGATTGCTCAAGACTATGTAGAGTATGCAATCGATGTGTTCTAGCTGAACAACGTGAGCATGCAACTGAATCTGAACAACTCGAATTACAAAACTTTCAGTGGAATACATTGTTCGATCTAAACACCCCTCTTTTCCAACCTAATGTCGAGCAATTTGTTCCGATGCAGTATGCTCCATTGCGAACACCTAATTTCAATGATTTGCACAATTACTCCCCAATTGAATTCCCCCCATTTTCACCATCAACACATATGAGCATGGCCTCCAACCCTCTTCCAGATGCGGCTGCATCTTATCATTCCCTTAATATGGGCCTATCTACGTCTTATCACTCCATTCACTCCACTCACCAGGGCATGTCTACATCTCATCACTCAACTCACCATGGCCCATCTACATCTCATCACTCAGGCCACCAGGATGAGGCTGAATACGAAAGTGCTCCGCACACAACACAAGCCTCATCCTGGTCTTCGCCACAGAGTGATTGGTTGACGACGACGTCCATGCCTGGAGGACCTTTAGATCCAAGTGTGTTGTGTGCTTTCAAGGTACACAGAGCAAAAAAAAAATGGGATGATTCTGTAAGTAAAATACATGTTTTTTTAATTATTATTTCAAATGGTTACGATATGTAAATTAACGAGTTCATTTTTATGAAAAAATATGTAGACGTTTCGTAAGATCCTCGATGGCCAGACTCGAATTAGAACTCGTGAGGATTGGTCATTGAATTAATTCCATCATGACGATCATTCCTTAACCCTCATTAGAAAGTTTGGATTGGAGGATATGGGGCGAATGATGTTTCAAACCAACAACATGCCCCTCATTACATCATTCGTCGAACGGTGGCACCCTGAGACGAACACATTTCATATGCCGTTCGGGGAGATGACGATCACACTCCACGACGTACATGCTATCCTTGGTAAATTGAACCCTAAAACTAATTTTTAATAGATCAAATTTTAATTTTTTTATCAATTCATTTTACTAATAATAAAAATATTTTTTTCCAATGTAGGGTTGAACATAAATGGCTTACCCGTCATTGGCGACGAAAGTTGTATTGACGATGATTTGATGATTGCATGCGGCTCTAGGGGACAAAACCAAAGTAGCCCCATCCTTGACAACATACGAGATGAGTGTAAAAAGGATAACCACCTGAGCGATGTCTCTATTGCTCAAGGTTACCTATGGTACTTGATGGGGTCGACACTATTTCCTGATAAAACGTGTGATTCTGTCCCCAAGCATTATCTAGAGGTGTTGGGTGATCTCGATGCTGAAGTCCCTAACTATGCATGGGAAGCCGTCATATTGGCGTATTTATATCACCAGCTAGGGGCAACATCCAGATGTAACACGGCAGGGATTTCGGGTTGCTTGACATTACTTGATGCCAAAATTACATTTCAATAATATTTTCAATGATATTCAATACACTCCTATCAATATATTGTATTGCATAAGCTTGTAAGTTTTGCATAATATATACAACATTATTTGACATATATATTTAATGCTAATTAACATACATATGTAATTCTTGTCGCAAAGAAATACCTCTGAATTTGTCAACAATTATGGTCAAACATTTACCCGGTCTTAAAAAATAATGACACCGAAAATTGATGATGAATCGGAAAGGTGTGGAGTGTTGGAAGTAAAAAGATAGGGGAATTCGGTTTTTGAGCAAAGGATGGACCAAATTTTAGAAGAAGTTGATTTGCAATCCCCCACTTTTATAATATTCAAGCTTGTTGATAAGTCTACATTTCATGTATCAATTTATGATCTGTTTACTGAAAAGGACTACTCATACTACGGTTTTATTATTTTTTTGCTCACCTTTATTCCTATTTTCAATTCCTTTTATTATTATTTTTATTTTGTTTATTATATTGTATATTTAACATAATTAATTAGATAACAATATGTATTTGTTTTATACTTTAATTAATTAGGGATCACAAATAGTTATTTTATTTAAAAAATATGTGTTCAAATAATATTAAGCAAACCATTTTAATACAGTCTTAATTAATACTTAATAAACATACATGAAATTTAAATGTATTTTCCCAAATTTAAGCACAGTCTCTTTTTTTATCTGTGACCCTACAGGACCGTCAACATATAATTGGGGTTTTTCCATCCTGAAGAAAAAAAATTAAAATATGTCAACAGTAAAATATTTAATAAGAGATAAATTTTTTTAATTCTAATTAAATATCAGGAGCAATTTAGTACAAATAAATATTTCATCAAACATTTAAATAAAAAAATCTAAATAAATGTACTATTAATTGTTATTGTCTTCATCTGGGTTGTTGGGCTGATTTTGGTGATAGTATGGATATGGGTAGTCGTTCCACCAACCAGGTTGTATTGGTTGGGTGAATTGTTCAGGAGGATATGCTTGTTGTGGTCCCCAATATCCAGGATTGGGCAAGATTATGTACCCAAAGATGTTAGGCAATTACGTCAAGTCTAGTATTGACATAATTTGGACATTGTGGGTCCTGACTAACTTGCTGGAAAAACGAATTCGTGTTTTGCATCACGTGTCGCAATCTATTTTGCGCTGAACCATGCATGGGATTGATGTGCACGTTATTTCACCGTGTTCAGGGTTGTGCACTCTTAGATGTGTTATTCTTGCATACCATGCAGCATAATCCGGCGTAGTACGATCCGGAACTAGAGTTTAGGCACCCAGGTACCCGAGTGGGTAACTGTGATTGCCCATCTCGTTCCAATATGAGACCGTAGGCCCATACACCTTCTTGTAGCCCTTTTCCGCGACACCCAAATTTGAACGAGTACGATCGAAGTCGATCGGTAATGGGGGTATGCCCTGAACTCTCCCAAATTGGCATGCAACCCTTTTAGGCATATAGCGTTCGGCGTAGTCCAGAAATTGAATGCAACCGTGGAACAACGATGGGGCAGGGATTGATGCAGGAAGGCCAAACGGAGTCCAATTGACCTATAATGTATGAAAAATATTTTTATAAGATATTTTATTACTTAAATTATAAATGACGTATTTGTATTAAGATGTCACTTGAGAATGAGAAACATACATGACTTGATGGGTAATTATCCAATAACTTGCGATAATGTACAAGATCCTCTTTCTTCCGATTGAATCTTTGAGAGGTGTTCCATCGCAATGTTACTGGGGTACCAGGGACATATTGAGTAGCGTCGGCGCTTTTGGGCAACTTAGTGAAGTACTCGTATATCCAGCACTGAAAAATTGTAATGAGTTTAAGTTATTATATGTAACAATATATTGATAACAATGTATTGAATATCATTGAAATTATTATTGAAATGTAATTTTGACCTCAAGTAATGTCAAGCAACCTGAAATCCCTGTCGTGTTACGTCTGGTTGCTGCCCCTAGCTGGTGATATAAATACGCCAATGTGGAACCAATACTTTAAAATCAAATTAACTAATACTTTAAAAATCAAATTAACTAATACATAAAAAATTAAAGGATCTCAACAAAATTACTTAAATTTACTAATATTAGCATGAAAATTAAACGATTTCAACAAAATACAACGACATAAATATCCATAACACTTCAAGACTTCGTGTCTTAATCCGTTTCATACGACTCGTCACTTTCTTCTTCACTCTTTTCATCCCGATGGGGAGGGTAGTCTAGTTCATCATCAGTACTATCTTCACGGGAACTTTCCCCGGATGCACCCAAAATATAATAGACGACAAGAGGTAGGCTGTCGCGCGTGAGGCACGTGTTGCGCCACTCGCGCGACACTGGTTTCTATGTCGCGCCGCCCATGCGATAGGGTAGTCTGTGTCGCGCGCCTCATGCGATAGTGCCACGTGTCGCATGCCAGGCGTGACACGCCAGGCCACGTCAGCCACATGCTAAATTTCCATCCGTGTTGGGCTTTTTTTGTCCGCATGCTCGTTTCTAAACTTTATCAGTACTGAACTACTGATTTTAACTTTGAATTTTTTGACGGACCCCTTTCATGCAGGTTTTCATGCTTATTATAAATTTCAAATGCGTGATCATACTTAGGGTTTATTTTTTAAATACTACTTTACAACAAAGACCTTATTATAAATTTCACCTTCTTATAAAGTTCGTCTGCTTCAGCACAATTCTTCACACAATTTATACATTCTACTTCAGCACATTCTCCTACATTTCTTTAGTATTCATTATCACCTTATACCTCCATATTTTTATAATATTGCATAAGATGAGTTCTTAATATGATGTTGGTTATGTGTCAGAAGATGTCACTGCTGATTTTATTACTCCTGGTGATGGGTTAATAGGAAAAGATTTGGTTGTTTTTTTTGTTAAGAGTGTTGCTGGTATGAGAAACATCACATTGTCCATTCGTAATTCTAATGCAACAACGGTAAGGTATATATGTAGTGAAGGCGACACCTATAGACCTAGAAAAACCACGAATGAGCGAATTACCAAAACCGCAAAAAAATCCTGTCCTTTTTGTTTAGTTGCTTGGCTTTCTGATCCTGACCGTGATATGTGGCAAATTAGTGTTTTGGAGGGGACACACAATCATCGATTTCCAAAATGTGCTGAGGGTTCCAGAATTGGTCAAATAACCCCCGAACAGTACAAACATGTACAACTGCTAGATTCAATGAATGTCAGTTCGAGCAACATTATGGAATATTTAAAGACAATCGATCCCAACAATAGTACGGACTCAAAGAGAATGTATAATGCACAACAAAAGATAAGGAGAGAAAGCCGTGAGGAGCTTACCTCAACACAAAACTTCATACACCTACTGCGAAAGATGAATTGCAGGTATAAATACTAGCAAAATTTTTAAGATTGTTATTGGTTAACTTCATACACCTATATGCATTATAAATACACTACTCGTTAATTTGAAATCCTGTTTTTTGTTATCTAAATTAATTTATTCTAATGTCATTGTCGTGTATATATGAGATGTATGGATATGAACTGACACCACAATTCTCTCATGCTCACTTTCATTATTTTGATTGTGATTGTATTATATTTGATCTGTTTATATAAAAATATAGGTACGACTATAGGACGAATGCTGATTACGAACTCGAAGATATAGTTTTTAGTCACCCATGTTCGGTTGTAATGGTCAACACTTATCCGCAAGTATTAATCATTGACACAACATACAACACGAACATGTATGGTATGCCTTTACTTGAGGCAGTTGGGGCAACAAGCACTCACAAGACGTTCACCATTGCATATGCATTTATGATCCGTGAAACGCAGGAACACTTTGAATATATCCTACGATTTATTCGAGGACTGTACAAGAGTGACCTACCAAATGTCATTGTTACGGACAGGGCTTTCGCGATGATGAATGCTGTTGATGTGGTTTTTCCAAATTATCAAGCACATTTATGCTGGCGCCACATAGAGCAAGTTGTTTATGGCCGGGCTCTAACTCTAGTAGAAAAGGGATTAAACAAAAATTTACTGATAATTTTAAATTACAGTGGAATTATGCAATCCAGGCGGGCACACCTGAAGAATGGGAAATTAGGTGGGCTTACGTAAAGAAGAAGTACGAAAAATTGGGCGATCTAATTTCGTATTGCGAAGATACGTGGTTTAGGCCGCATCACATGAAAATTTTAGGGATGTATCTCGATCATCGCCTGCACTACGGAAACTACACCACCAACAAGTAACCGTACAAAATTAATACTTTTTACGACAACTATTACACTATTACACTATTATCATAACTAAAACTATTGGAACGACATTTTGAAACATGTAATATATTTTTAGGGTTGAACAAGAACACCATAGGGTGAAAAAAATTGGACGGCGGCAAGAAACACTTTGACGTGATCTTCAAAAAGCATGACCAGGTAATGGAGTTGCAAATATGTTAGATAAAAAAGCAATCGAGATTTAGCGGCAACAAGACAAGGATGTGCTGTAAGGTATTAGTTTGTATGCTATAAGGTATTAGTTTGTATGATGTAAGGTATTAGTTTGTATGATGTAAGATATTAGTTTGTATGCTGTAAGGTATTAGTTTGTATGATGTGAGGTATTAGTTTGTATGATGTAAGATATTAGTTTGTATGCTATAAGGTAGTAGTTTGTATGCTATAAGGTATTAGTTTGTATGATGTAAGGTAGTAGTTTGTATGCTATAAGGTAGTAGTTTTTATGGTATAAGGTATTAGTTGAAATGAAGTAAGGTGTTGCTTCAATTGATGTATTACTTGATTTAAAATATATAATTTCATATGTTTTTTCTTAGTTCACTATGTCACACCGAAGCCTTGGATTGTTCAAGACTGTATGTAGAGTATGCAATCGATGTGTTCTAGCTGAACAACGTGCGCATGCAACTGAATCTGAACAACTAGAATTACAAAACTTTCAGTGGAATACATTGTTCGATCTAAACACCCCTCCTTTCCAACCTAATGTCGAGCAATCTGTTCCGATGCAGTATGCTCCATTGCGTACACCTAATTTCAATGATTTGCACAATTACTCCCCAATTGAATTCCCCCCCATTTTCACCATCACACATATGGGCATGGCCTCCAACCCTCTTCCAGATGCGGCTGCATCTTATCATTCCCTTAACATGGGCCTGTCTACGTCTTATCACTCCATTCACTCCACTCACCAGGGCACGTCTACATCTCATAACTCAACTCACCATGGCCCATCTACATCTCATCACTCAGGCCACCAGGATGAGGCTGAATACGAAAGTGCTCCGCACGCAACACAAGCCTCATCCTGGTCTTCGCAACAAAGTGATTGGTTGACGATGACGTCCATGCCTCAAGGACCTTTAGATCCAAGTGTGTTGTGTGCTTTCAAGGCACACAGAGCAAAAAAAATATGGGATGATTATGTAAGTAAAATACATGTTTTTTTTAATTATTATTTCAAATGGTTAAGATATGTAAATTAATGAGTTCATTTTTATGAAAAAATATGTAGACGTTTCGTAAGATCCTCGATGGCCAGACTCGAATTAGAACTCGTGAAGATTGGTCATTGAATTCATTCCATCATGACGATCATTCCTTAACCCTCATTAGAAAGTCTGGATTGGAGGATATGGGGTGAATGATGTTTCAAACTAACAACATGCCCCTCATTACAGCATTCGTCGAACGGTGGCACCCTGAGACGAACACATTTCATATGCCGTTCGGGGAGATGATGATCACACTTCACGACGTACATGCTATCCTTGGTAAATTGAACCCTAAAACTAATTTTTAATAAATCAAATTTTAATTTTTTTATCAATTCATTTTACTAATAATAAAAATATTTTTTTCCAATGTAGGGTTGAACATAAATGGCTTACCCGTCATTGGCGATGAAAGTTGTATTGACGATGATTTGATGATTGCATGCGACTCTAGGGGACAAAACCAAAGTAGCGCCATCCTTGACAACATACGAGATGAGTGTAAAAAGGATAACCACCTGAGCGATGTCTCTATTGCTCAAGTTTACCTATGGTACTTGATGGGGTCGACATTATTTCCTGATAAATCGCGCGATTCTGTCCCCAAGCATTATCTAGAGGTGTTGGGTGATCTCGATGTTGAAGTCCCTAACTATGCATGGGGAGCAGCCATATTGACGTATTTATATCACCAGCTAGGGGCAACATCCAGACGTAACACGACAGGGATTTCGGGTTGCTTGACATTACTTGAGGTCAAAATTACATTTTAATAATATTTTCAATGATATTCAATAAGCTGTTATCAATATATTGTATTGCATAAGCTTGTAAGTTTTGCATAATATATACAACATTATTTGACATATATATTTAAAGCTAATTAACATACATATGTAATTCTTGTGCAGCAAATACCTCCTGAATTTGTCAACAATTATGGTCAAACATTTACCCAGTCTTAAAAAATAATGACACTGAAAATTGATGATGAATCTGGAAAGGTGTGGAGTGTTGGAAGTAAAAAGATGGGGGAATTCCAGTTTTTGAGCAAAGGATGGACCAAATTTGCAGAAGAAGTTGATTTGCAATCCCCCACTTTTATAATATTCAAGCTTGTTGATAAGTCTACATTTCATGTATCAATTTATGATGCAACTGCCTGCAGAAAGGACTACTCATACTCTGGTTTTATTATTTTTGCTCACCTTTATTCCTATTTTCAATTCCTTTTATTATTATTTTTTATTTTGTTTATTATATTGTATATTTAACATAATTAATTAGATAACAATATGTATTTGTTTTATACTTTAATTAATTAGGGATCACAAATAGTTATTTTATTTAAAAAATATGTGTTCAAATAATATTAAGCAAACCATTTTAATACAGTCTTAATTAATACTTAATAAACATACATGAAATTTAAATGTATTTTCCCAAATTTAAGCACAGTCTCTTTTTTATCTGTGACCCTACAGGACCGTCAACATATAATTGGGGGTTTTTCCATCCTTGAAGAAAAAATTAAAATATGTCAACAGTAAAATATTTAATAAGAGATAAATTTTTTTAATTCTAATTAAATATCAGGAGCAATTTAGTACAAATAAATATTTCATCAAACATTTAAATAAAAAAATCTAAATAAATGTACTATTAATTGTTATTGTCTTCATCTGGGTTGTTGGGCTGATTTTGGTGATAGTATGAATATGGGTAGTCGTTCCACCAACCAGGTTGTATTGGTTGGGTGAATTGTTCAGGAGGATATGCTTGTTGTGGTCCCCAATATCCAGGATTGGGCAAGATTGCGGTACCAGCATGTTAGGCAATTACGTCAAGTCCAGTATTGACATAATTTGGACATTGTGGGTCCTAACTAACTTGCTGGAACAACGAATTCGTGTTTTGCATCACGTGTCGCAATCTATTTTGCGCTGAACCATGCATGGGATTGATGTGCACGTTATTTCACCGTGTTCAGGGTTGTGCACTCTTAGATGTGTTATTCTTGCATACCATGCAGCATAATCCGGCGTAGTACGATCCGGAACTAGAGCTTAGGCACCCAGGTACCCGAGTGGGTAACTGTGATTGCCCATCTCGTTCCAATATGAGACCGTAGGCCCATACACCTTCTTGTAGCCCTTTTCCGCGAGACCCAAATTTGAACGAGTACGATCGAAGTCGATCGGTAATGGGGGTATGCCCTGAACTCTCCCAAATTGGCATGCAACCCTTTTAGGCATATAGCGTTCGGCGTAGTCCAGAAATTGAATGCAACCGTGGAACAACGATGGGGCAGGGATTGATGCAGGAAGGCCGAACGGAGTCCAATTGACCTATAATGTATGAAAAATATTTTTATAAGATATTTTATTACTTAAATTATAAATGACGTATTTGTATTAAGATGTCACTTGAGAATGAGAAACATACATGACTTGATGGGTAATTATCCAATAGTTTGCGATAATGTACAAGATCCTCTTTCTTCCGATTGAATCTTTGAGAGGCGTTCCATCGCAATGCTACTGGGGTACCAGGGACATATTGAGTAGCGTCGGTGCGTTTGGGTAACCCAGTGAAGTACTCGTATATCCAACACTGAAAAATTGTAATGAGTTTAAGTTATTATATGTAACAATATATTGATAATATTGTATTGAATATCATTGAAAATATTATTGAAATGTAATTTTGACCTCAAGTAATGTCAAGCAACCTGAAATCCCTGCCGTGTTACGTCTGGATGTTGCCCCTAGCTGGTGATATAAATACGCCAATGTGGAACCAATACTTTAAAATTAAATTAACTAATACTTTAAAAATCAAATTAACTAATACAAAAAAAATTAAACGATCTCAACAAAATTACTTAAATTAACTAATATTAGCATGAAAATTAAATGATTTCAACAAAATACAACGACAGAAATATCCATAACACTTCAAGACTTCGTGTCTTAATCCGTTTCATACGACTCGTCACTTTCTTCTTCACTCTTTTCGTCCCGATGGGGAGGATAGTCTAGTTCATCATCAGTACTATCTTCACCGGGAACTTCCCCCGGATGCACCCAAAATATAATAGACGACAAGATGTAGGCTTTCGCGCGTGAGGCGCGTGTCGCGCCACTCGCGATTAATCGATTCTTTTGTCGCGCCGCCCATGCGACAAAGGCGATCGTATGGTAGCGTCTCATGAGGCGATGCCACGTGTCGCATGTCGTCAGCGTGACACTCGAGCCGCGTCGACCACATCTTTGAATTTCCATCCGTGTTGAACTTTTTTCGTCCGCGTGCTCGTTTCTAAACTTTATCAGTACTGAACTACTGATTTTAACTTTGAATTTTTTGACGGACCCCTTTCATGCAGGTTTTCATGCTTCTTATAAATTTCAAATGCGTGATCATACTTAGGGTTTATTTTTTCAATACTACTTTACAGAAAGACCTTACTATAAATTTCACCTTCTTATAAAGTTCGTCTGCTTCTGCACAATTCTTCACACAATTTATACATTCTACTTCAGCACATTCTCCTACATTTCTTTAGTATTCATTATCACCTTATACCTCCATATTTTTATAATATTACATAAGATGATTTCTTATTATGATGCTGATTATGTGTCCGAAGATGTCACTGCTGATTTTATTACTCCTGGTGATGGGTTAATAGGAAAAGATTTGGTTGCTTTTTTTGTTAAGAGTGTTGCTGGTATGAGAAACATCACATTGTCCATTCATAATTCTAATGCAACAACAGTAAGGTATATATGTAGTGAAGGCGGCACCTATAGACCTAGAAAATCGACGAATTAGCGAAATACCAAAACCGCAAAAAAATCCTGTCCTTTTTGTTTAGTTGCTTGGCTTTCTGATCCCGACCGTGATATGTGGCAAATTAGTTTTTTGGAGGGGACACACAATCATCGATTTCCAAAATGTGCTGAGGGTTCCAGAATTGGTCAAATAACCCCCGAACAGTACAAACATGTACAATTGCTAGATTCAATGAATGTCAGATCGAGCAACATTATGGGATATTTAAAGACAATTGATCCCAACAATAGTACGGACTCAAAGAGAATGTATAATGCACATCAAAAGATAAGGAGAGAAAGTCGTGAGGAGCTTACCTCAACACAAAACTTCATACACCTACTGCAAAAGATGAATTACAGGTATAAATACTAGCAAAATTTTTAAGATTGTTATTGGTTAACTTCATACACCTATATGCATTATAAATACACTACTCGTTAATTTGAAATCCTGTTTTTTGTTATCTAAATTAATTTATTCTAATGTCATTGTCGTGTATATATGAGATGTATGGATATGAACTGACACCTATATGCATTATAAACATGTAATATATTTGTAGGGTTGAACAAGAACACCATAGGGTGAAAAAAAATTTGGACGGCGGCAAGAAACACTTTGACATAATCTTCAAAAAGCTTCACCAGGTAATGGAGTTGCAAATATGTGAGATATAAAAGCAGTCGAGATTTAGCGGCCACAAGACAAGGACTGATATGCTAGAGAACGAATTCTTCAGTCAACTAGTTCGCAATATCATGTCTAAGGCATTTGATCTCATTGTCGAAGAAATGCAGAGGAAACTAGGTCCAAAAATTGCTGTTGTTATCTCAGAAGAACACATGGTCTTCCGTGCCAATGTGAGCTTACAAGGTACTTTGAAAACAACTTTCCTATAGATTTAAATTGTATAGACTCGTTTTGGAAAACATTGGATATAGATTTTTTTAGTATACCTACCACCAGAACAGATGATGACGATGGTAGTAAGATTAGGAGAAAATTATTCGATGATGACACGGAAGACATTCTTCCACCGAAGGTTGAAAAAAAATAAGTCGACACAGAACACTAAAGACATCGATCGTCAACCTTCTTGGTGGGAGAGATTGGGCAAGAGTGTAGGAATAAAGAAGTCTACTAAAAAAAGGGGTAAGGGGAGAGTACCGACAACTAATGCGCACCATGATATTCCACCTGAAGCTGATCGTAGACATAGCACATCAGAAAGATGTACGATGAGTTTTTCTGAAAATCCGGGCCATACCGACACAAATTCCCCCAACACTCCAAGTTCAAATCCCAAGAGGCCCCCACCTTCTGATGTCCCGCATCGCAACAGTACCACTAGTTCAAGTAGGCCGCCCAATTTTCAAACGAATATTAACTATCCAATACAGTTTTTTAGCTCTCATGTGGAGAACAATTTTCCTCCATATATTAGAAATTATATTCATTCATACAATGATGTAATTGGAGATGGGAACTGCGGATTTAGAGCTGTTGCACTCGCAATCTACGGAAGCGAGGACCACTGGCCCACGGTAGGAATGGATCTTTTTAAAGATTTACAAATAAGACGCGATTTATACGAAAACGTTATACGTGGTTACACAACCATGCCAGAGTTGGGAAAAATCACTTAATCACTTCAGCGGTTATGCCACAATTGATAAATGGTTTTCATTACCTGAACATGGATACCTGGTTGCAACCACATATAACGTTTTCGTAATGTCATTTAGTGAACATGACAGACATTTTTGCCTTCCCGCAATAACAGATAAATATCGAGGACTTCCGGCCGTCAAATTGGTCTTAGAGAGCGTGCACAACAATTCTCATTGGATATTGGTAAGAAAAATTATATTAATGTTATTTTATAAATTTTTTTATTTATGTATTTTATTTAATTATAATTATAATTTTTTAACTGTAATTTCAGTTGCATATGACAACCGATGACCATCCAGTACCATTTATATCTGGATGCTGGGAAAGCGAACATGACCCTTCTGTAAATGATATACATTTAGAATTTGAAAGCAGGATAGAGCTATACCGTACATTACACAACTCGGATGCACCGCGGTGTGAGGCTAAGTATAGGTCTAGAAATAACGAGAAAGACAAATATTATACATTTTTGTAATATTTAATACATTTTTTTCTAGCAGCACGTCGCAATCCATTCTCGGATGGAAATTATGTAATGTGTATATATATTTTTTTTCATATAATGTGAATAATATTTTAAATTTTCATGTTTAAATTGATAATTGAACTAATACTTTTCAATGAATGAACTAATAATTTATAACCAACTAACTAATACTTTTCAATTAATGTTAATACTTTTCAATTGATGAACTAATCCCCCTTATATATTCCCTTAAATATCTATTTACCAATCTTTCTAATCATACGTGGCTCACTAGAGATCTCACTATTTCAAATTCTAATTTTCTTCCTAATTCCACATTTTTTATTAAATTTTTTATCTAATAAAACTGTTGTGAACGTGATTCCACCTACTTTTTTGAAACCACATCTATAATAACATTACTAATCTTAAATAGCGGTTTTCAATTATGTTTTATACTTATTCATCTAAGATATTGGTCATTTTTTCTTCAATAAATAGTTTCAATTATTTTCTAAAATATAATCTTATTAGTGTGTTTATATGCATGGTAGAAGAAAATTGTATATTATGCAAATGTTTTCAAAAAATATATAATGTGTATAATTAAATTTTACAACTTAAATAAATTTTGAGATATTAATTTAAAATAATTATATCAAATTTATATTCAATCCCGCGTAATACGCGGGGTTTACACTAGTATTGTTGATAACAAATAACTAACACTTTTTAATTAATGAAATAATACTTTATGACCAAACAACAATAATACTTTTCAATGAAAAACTAATTATTTATAACTAAATAATTAATACTTTTAAATTAATCAAATTGTTGAAGGAAAAACACATTATGTGACTTCATCAACTATAACTGATTGAGAGATAAATTAAAACTTTCATTAAGTGTAATAAATAGAGAAATAAATTAAAGATTTATTATATGATCTTTTTACACCCTATATAAAGGGATCTCTTGTATAGAATAATAGGATGATGAAATAGTAAAATCTTCTGGCTTGATACGACCCCAGATATAGTCGTTCTCGACGAACTGTGTCAACAAACGATCGTCTCTATTATCCTACAACACAAATAATATTAATTAATACATTTAGTTAAATAAAATCATTATAATTATATCTTAATTCTAATTTAATAAAAACGTAAATAAAAAAAATAGAAAAAAAATAAATAATAATAATAATTGTGTCGCATGGACCGCGCGACACAACATCTCCTGTCACGCGGACGGCGCGACACAACATTGTCTGTTGCATGCACGGCGTGACACAAGAAAAAAAAAAAAATATATATATATATATTTGTGTCGCATGGGCCGCGTGACACAGATTAGTCCTGTCGCACGGCGGACGCGACACATGTACCAGATTACGTCCCCTCACTAGTCAAAAATGTGTATTTAGCACTCGTGCCCTAAATACCATTGTCCTTTGAGTATTGACAATTATTTGTGCCCCTCCCCAAATGTATGAATTGAGCACCTGACAAATCATAAATGCAGTCTCTGACCTGATTGACATCGTCAACGGTCAGAACGGGGGTTGCCAAATACCACCAAACCGATACTCCATTTCTATTTTTATTTATTAGTAATGTAATTGAATTAATTTTTGAGGGTGTTAATATGACTATCTAGGGGTGGAGGAAATACCAAAAATATCGGTATATCGCACTTACCGTATTGAAAAATATTGATTTTATCGAAATTTTGGTATAATAACGGTATGAAAATATAAAAAATTTCGGTATGCGAAAAAAAATATTTTTAGGTATATCGGAAAAATTTTCTGGGATATCGGAAAATTTTCCAGATATTTTTGCGGTATCGGAAAAATAATATTGACATAAGAAAATCTTCAGAAAATATTTTTGGTATACCGGTATGATATTTTGAAATCAAAAATTTTGGTACGATAACGGTATGGCGAGAAAATTTTTGGTATGTAATATTGACTATTTTATTTTTTACTAGTATAATAGTTAAATCTTGTATGGTATACCAAATTTTATAATGTATTTTACAAGTGGTATGACATTTTTGAAAAATGCGATTTATCAAAAATTTTGTTAATATGGGAACATAGTTGCATGGTTTGGAAGAGTTGCGTTTTTTTTGTATAATGCCTTCTAAAATGCACTATGAGTTCACGGTGCATCCTATGATGAGACCCCTATTTTTTTTTTTTACTATTATAATAGTTTGGGTCTTTTGTACTCCAACACTACAAAAAAATTGTAATTTAGATCTTATAAATGCTTTAAACATGGTTTTGATAACTCTAGAAATTAATAAATAATGTATTTTTTAGAAGTGTGCAACTTGTTATAAATTATTGAAAAATGCGAGCTTTTTATTTAGCCACTTGCTAACAACAAAAGTTCCAATTAAAAAATATGTGAACATAGTTATATTTATTAAAAGTAAGAATTTTAAATGAATAGTTTAATGGCAAATAACTTTACAAGATTTTGTAAGCAAAAAAAAAAATTAATTTTAAAATTGTATTTTTCGGTTAAAATGCACTATGAGTTCACTGTAGGGTGGATCCAGGAGGAAATTATCAAGGGTTATGAGACCTTGTTAATTCATAACTATTTTTTTGTAGGGAAAATATTTAAAATAAAAATTTTAAGTTTTTTCAAGATTTTTAAAACAATAGCAATTTTTTTTTTTAATATACAACACTGAACAAAAAAATTGTAATTTAACAAAGGCATTAACAAGGGCTTTTATCAAAATTTATTTCTTTCAAATAACAATAATAAGATTATAGTTTTTAAACATGGTTTTTTTAACTTTTAGAAAAATTAAAAAAGAATTTCATCGCTTCTTTATTATTAAGGTGCTAGACGAGAATCAAGGCAAGGTGCATGTTCGGTGTGGAGGACTTAAATGTTGGAATTTAGCACATAAACCATGTAAACGAGCAATAAATTATCCTCGAATGTATAATTGCATAATTAAATTATGGATAAACATAAAAGAGCTTTAACAAGCACCATAATAAAACAAACATTTGTTTACCAATTCACTAACAAGGGTGTTGAGATGAACTAGGAAAATTTAAAAAATATAGAAAAAATATGATATATATTTATTAAAAGTAAGAATTTAATAAATGAATCATCTATCTTTTTAATGGCATAATCTTAACTCTATAAATTTGATTTCTATATATAAAATCCACAAGAGGTCAAATCCTACAATAATATTCCATATATTATTTTGAACCTATTTAATTAAATCCAATTTAATTAAAAAATTAATTAATTTTATAATTAATTATATTCTCCATAAATTAAATTTTATCCAATATAATATTTTGCCCTCGAACAAATATTATTGAGGGCATAGGCCATATATGCACTGATTAGTCAAACTAACGGTCTTAATTGAACCCCTGGACAATAAATCAAACATTCTCAATATACGAGGTACGTTAAATTTTAACTACCGTAACATGTAGGATTGGAAATTATCATTTAATAGGGTTATTCATCCTTGTTAATTTAAATAACTTAATTAAATGATAATTTTTTTGTAGGTAAAAATATTTAAAATAAGAATTTTAAGTTTTGCAAGATTTTAAAACAATAGCAATTTTTTTTAATTAATATACATATAACTATACTTGAACCATTTAAGATAAATTCTTATAAAAATTGCATTGCATTATACAATATCAACAACCATGAGATTGGAATCAATCAAGAAATGTCTTTTGCATCACATATTTATTTCTTCTCAACATAACAATAATAACGATTATAGTTTTTATGCCATTTATTTCTCATTCTTTCAATTGTTTTTTTCTTTTTAAACAATTAGAAAGAGATTTAATAAAATTAAACAATAATATTAAAAACCCGAATATCATCTTAGTATTATGTCCCCAATAGGATCTCTTTAAAAGGGACTGAGATTGTATTTGAGCAAGGTGCTAGTGTTTCTTTGAGAATCTATTTTATCAAGGTGCATGTTAAGCATTGTGGAGGGACCTTGAAATGTTGGAATTTAGAGGGGGTCCAAATTAATAATAATAATTAAAAAAAAAAAAATAAAATTTTAAATTAAAACATAAACTAATACCAGTATTTTCAGTTGTTGAAACAAAACATAAATGTATAATTAAAAATTAAATTTTATGGATAAACATTCCTCTCCCAGAATCCATACGAAGGCGTTGATTCATACATGAAAAATCCCTTCTACTATGGTACAAACAATCATTCAACAACATTTGTTTACCAATTCACACTCGCCGAAGTTTCATTGTTGAAAAATGAGATGAATTTGTTAGGAAAATTCTAACTAGAGATTTTATGGAAAAATAAAATTTCTTGTGTTAATAATGAATTTTCAAGTAGTCATATATATCAACAATAAATTATCTAACTTAAATCTTAAGCTATCTTTATTAGGAAATTTTTAAAATTGAAAATAATCTTGATCAAATCAAATCCTATAAATTTGATTTCCTATATAAAAAAATCCATAATTTGATTTCCATATATATCAAATCCTACTTGATAATATTCCATATATTATTTTTGGGAATCTCTCATGTTTTTTAATTAAATCCAATTTAATTAATTAATAATAATAATTAATTCTAAATATAATTATTATTATATTCTTCCATAAATTAAATATTAATATCCCAAAATATAATATTTAATCAAACCAAACTTATAATCAAGCAAATCCAAACAACTATTACTTGAATCATCATTACCCATCCCCAACATATCAAGAATATATAGCGAAGGATATAAATGATTAGTCAAACTATCTCGGTCTTTTCAAAAATTTGATTCTTTCCTTTTCCCATGGACAATAAATCAAACATTCTCAATATACGACGCTTACAAGACCCTCCAACAACATTGCGTTGTGATTGTATTGAATTTTGCAACCAACACGCGTGTGAGTTAAGTTGATGAGCAAAACAATGAACATAGTAAGCACTAGGATTCTTCCTGATATCAAACTTACCTTCATTCAAACTAGATAATACATAAGTGGAGAACAAAGAATCAAGCCTTTCTCAAGTGATCTTGAACATGATGAAAGTTTCAATATTTAAATAACTTATAATCATATTATCTCTAATCATTAATTGAGAAAAAATCATCCCCAATATCATTAATGATAGCATTGAAGTCTCTTGGCCACAAATTTATAATATCCTTTTGAATCTTTGGCGATGTAAGTTTGAGATTTTAGATCCATTTTATGACTTTGAGAAGATGAATATTCTCTCTAAACTTCCACATTGATGAATGAAATGATTTTCTTGACTCATCATTGCCTCGAAAAGCTAACTTAGTGAGATAACGCATGAAACGCCAGCATTCAATCGCAACGATAATCAATTTTGAACTCGAAATCCAGAGAAATATCTACAATGTGGAAGCTCGATTCATCAAATATTGACAAGCCAATCTACACTTGTTGGTCACTATTATGATTCATCATTCCCTCAACCTTTTTTCTTTCTCCCGCATTAAATCCCCGGTTATAAAAGCATCATGCCCTTTTCACTCATCCCGTTGAAAAAAGATAACAATACAAACAAAATGAGGCATCTTTTTGTAATGCTTATACTCCAACCAATCCTTAAATTCATCAAACCAAGATGCAACAAATTCATTTTCGACTTCCATCTACCTTTTGAGGAAAATCATGATTATGTGGTTGACATGGACCTTATAATAAATAAGCTCTCTACGAACACATTCAATTGAGTTAGGAGGATAGCTCCATTTCATAAGTCCGGATCGCTAGGAAGATTCTCTAAATCCATCACATCATTTTGACTTGATGATTCTTGAAGGTGAGCATTTTGAGTGAGTACACATGCGGGTGAAGATGCTTTTCTTTTCTACAATATCCGGGGTTTTCTTGAAATATCGCTCCATTATCTAAAATGTATTTTAGTTAGCAAATTGAAAGTAGCATTAATTTTTAATATATAATTTAACAATGAACTATAATTCCATTAATCTATTGTGATTCTCCATTCAAAAAAATCAAGATGTAATATTATTTTCTCACGATATAAAAATTCTTTCATGAATTTATTTTTCTAACATGATAGCAAATACAACCTCTTAAATCTCTTGAGAACAACAACTCATACCTGCTCCAAATAAGAATAAATCCAAACAATCAAACATAATATTTAAACAATTATAATGTCATAAATCTTTACAACAAAAAAAAAAAAAATTAAACAATTAAAATTTAAAAAGAGAAAAACTAAAAAACTGAATATCAGGAATTCTTAGAATAATTATGTCAGGAGGATAAGAAGAGGCATTTTTTATAGTGGTGGATTATCTCTAAGATGAAAAAAAAACCGGAGAACACTGAAAAGATTAGGGACAAATTTGTATTTAACAATCCTCAATGGCCCGACAAATGTAATATGAAGATTAGGTTTTTTTTTTTTTTTTTTTTTCTATTTTAATCCATTTATCAATTTTTTGGGGCTTTGAACTTTATATATATAATATGATTCAAGAATATACCATTGGGGATTTTAGGTGGGATTTGGATCCCTACTTATTAAGTTTCCATAAATTTCCTGAGTTTGGTAAATTTTCCATAAATTTCTTGTAAATTTTGGAGAAAGACACAAAATAAATTAATATAAGAAAATAAAAAATGCGAGACTCCTGCATTGTGTCTTTCTCTCTCCGAAATTTACAAAAAAATTACACAAAAAAATGGAGAGGATCCAAATCCGTATTCCTCATATCCAAGACTCTGATTCCTATTTATAAAATTTCACTTGTTTACTTGTTAGAAAAATATCAATATTTGTTAGAGAGGAGTACTATTAGGTCCATTTTGGTGTACTAAATTACTCTTAGGTCTTACCTTTTGAAATAATTACTAGTAGGTCTTTAAGACAATTGTTAAGTTACTAAATTGCCCTTAAGTTTTCGTTTCAGATTACAAAGCAAAGAGAAAAAGTAAAAACTGAAATTGCACCACTCCCTATGTACATTGTGCCAGCAAAAGTGGAATCAGTCCTTGTGCCAGCAAAAGTGGAATCATTCCTTCTTCAACCCAACTTGCGTCACTTCCTCCTTCTTAGACTTTTAATTTGAATCAAATCAATCCTTCACTTTAAGTCAAATTTTGGAAAAAAACTAATTTTATGATTAAATACTAGGAATCATGGATAATTTACCACTCATATTGTTGCAGTTTTTTTCTCATCCTATGATTTCGTACAGAAGAAGAACACAAAAAATAAAATAAACTGGAGATTATGAAAATTAAAAAGAAGAACAGAGAATGTAATCAGAAAATGAAAAGATAATACTTACATCGTTTGGGATTCTTCCATAAAAATTATTGATGTGAAGAAACACAAAATTCATGTTAAACATTCTTTAAAAAAATTACAGAAATTTACTTATCTAAAATTCAAAAATTTACATATCATCTTCTAAAAAATCTTTAAATTAGAAATATGCATAAAAACATGAACATGTTCATCAAATTCATGAACAGGTTCATCCAGAACATGAACATGTTCATGAATTCTTTGTCTTCCTTCTTTCTTTATGCACAATAATCATTCATATGGGACTCAGAAGAAATCGTCTTCAAATCCAAATCCACCTTACCAGGTAAGTCTCTCCAACCTCCAAAACATCACCAGATCTGTTCCCCCCAGAATACCACAAAATCCAAAAATCGAAGCAAAATAAAATAAAAAATATTCTGATAATCCCAAAAAAATTCCAATCTTCAACTCAAATCCAACAATCAGATCCATGACGGCGGAACCAACAATAGATCGGAAAAACCCATACCAAAACGAGATCAGAAAATCTGAAAAAAAATCAAAACGCGAACAAATCACGTCTCCGATCAGATCTATCCAAATTCCGGCGTCGGGGCTCCGCGACACTCTGATCGCCGGCGCAAGCTTTCCGCGCTGGCGGTGGCGACTTGGAGGTGGTGGCGCAATTTGCACAAGAGGTGGAGGGGTGGCGCTATTTGCAGAAGGCGGTGGAGGGTGGCACGATTTGCAAAAGGGGGTGGAGGGGTGGGGCGATTCGCAGAAGGAGGTGGAGGGATGGTGCGATTTTGCAGAGGGAATTTGGGGAAGAGAGATGAGGAGAGGATAAGAAAATTGGGGGAGGTGTGTGACTGACGTCAATTTGGAGAGAGAGAGAATTGGTGGGAATTTTTGGAATTCAGGCATATTAAATATTCATTAAACTACAAGATATGTTAAGGGCACAAATGATATTTAACATACATAATATAGACCTCCTAGTAAATATGATAGAGGGTTGGACTTAGGAGTACTTCATACACTTCAAATGGACCTCCTAGTAATTAACTCTATTTGTTACTCCCTTCGTCCCAAAAATATTTGTCCATTTTTTTTTTGAGATGTCCCACAAAAAATTATATTTACACAAAAAAAAAACTTTTTACTAAACTATATCCTCACAATATTCACATATTTACATCAAATGCCATTATTTTTTGGGTCCACACATACACTTAATTCAATTAATTAATTTATTTATTTTATATATAAAAGTTTACCACATTACCCCTCAACACTCTACTTATTTACATATTTTTTTTAATATGTGTGCCCAAAAGTTGGAGCAAATTTTGTTGAGACGGAGGGATCATTTGAGATTAACTCCTTTAATCCTATCTGCTCTATTTAGTCGAATCAACTTAATTTTATTCTTAAAGCAGAGGCTCTTGATCTTAATATTGTGTAATTGATAGTTTAGATTATCTACTTCCAATACTTAGATGGTTTAATTCCATCATCAACTAATATAAAAATAAAAATCTAACTCTAGTTTATGTTGTGTATACATTTCGGTAGTAGTCCTATTACATTATTCATTTTGGCATCCAATCAAACACTAAATTTTATCAAAACTCCTCATTGAGTCATTTTCTCAATATTTCATAAATAGTACTGTTCCCCTTTTTTCTTAAAGAAATGTAGAATAAATAGAAAACATCTAACTTAGAAAGAAAACAACTAAGAAAACATATCAATAATAAAAAAAGACAAAGTCTAATATAAAATTTTTTATACATGAAAAAACCCAATTGAAACCCAATTTTCTTTTACCCAATCCGTTTCTGCCCCGATCAACCCATTAGACCAAATTTCTCCAATTCTCCACATAACAATGGCCCGCTTAGTTAATACTCAATCAACCAATTAGACCAAATTTTCCCAATTCTCCACATAACAATGGCGAGAAGCAGCCACCAAAAATCCCTCATTTTCCCTTTCGTCTTGCGTCTGTGTTCCACTCAATCTCAGAGGCCAGTTTTTGTTTCCATGTCATCCAATCCATCCGTGAGATACAACCTCTCTATCAACGAATGAAGGTACATATTTGCAAACAATTTCTAACTTTTTTAAAGATAATATTAACCGCTGCAGCGAAAGCACCTCCACCAATGCCTCCAAAAGAAAGCAAATTTGAGATAGTCAGCAACAACAATATGATTACTCCCTCAATTTATCCCATTTCATATCCCCCATTGGAATTATCTCAGGAAATAACTAATTATGCCGAGCATTTTAATTCAGTGAAGTTTCTAATTTAATATCTCAAATTTGCATCCATGGGATCCTCTATTTTGCAATAGTGCACACTGCGTGTTTGATGATTTGCGTAAGTGAAATGAAATGTGTGATTTAAATATCACAGGTTGTTACTTTCTTTGGCAGTCTTTTTACAGATTTGAGAAATTCACCCGAATATGTCGTCTACTGCATCATTTACTATAGCTAAAGAAAGTCAGATTCGCCTCATCATCCTATTCTACTAATGCACACTTTTCTTTGTTATGCAGCTCCGTTTGTTGGGATTTTTTGTTTACAGGAATTAGTTTGGTAGATAAATTTCTGATGGAATTAAATGTCTATTTGTTTTAAAATGGATTCTCCTTGTTCTAAACGAGATACAAGTGATCAACCATAGATTCCATTTAGTTGCTATGATGACCCATTTTTCTTATATTCTAAATGTAATAATATTATGTTTTTCCATGTAATACTATTATGTTTTGCATGTAATACTACTTTAAGTTTCTTTTTTGAAAGCAAAGTAGAAGACGTTTATGATTGTTGATTATGAATTTTAATTGAAACTAAATTATCAGAGAATGTTACTATGTGAAACATGTTGATGTAGTTTTTGCATTTTTGTGGATTATATGATGCGTCTTGAAGCCGCCCAACAATGATATGATGCAACATGATGTAATTATATTAGTGCAACAAGTTTTGTTTGTAGTTATTGTGTTTTTGTAAATGATATGATTCAATGTAATGCACTTGTTCATGCATTTGGAGTAGACAATTGTTATAGTAGTACAATAGGTGTTGTTGTAGTTATATGTGTTTTTTTGTGAATTATATGATGCATTTTGAAGTTGCAATTTGACATATGTGTTATGTGCCTCAGACATAAGTTCTGATATTTTTTAGGTACTTAATCCTTTTATTTGATCTTGCGGGCATAACTTGTGGGCAATTTGGACTTCATTTCTCGAAGTTTTTCTTAGCAACAATTATATGCAAATCAATAGTCAAACTCACATACAGGTACACGTCAAACCTGAATCATCGGGCTCTTAGATACAAATGACAAAAAATTGTTATAAAATTTCTTTTGACTGAGATACTATATATGTAAACAAGTAATACTGTTATGTGTAAGGTGTAATACTGTTATGTGAAGTATGTAATTTTGAGAGGGTTGATTCAATAAATTTGTTGTAGTAGTTGGATTATATTTGGAGGAGGTTTGTGTGTGTGTGTGTGTTAAGGCCTATCTTGAAATAAGCACAAGCACAAATACAATTGATCTTTCAATAATTGATTTTTTGTATCGAAAAATATAAAAAGGCTGATTAACATTTGTGGCAGTTCGTCCCGCACATGTTGAGCTTTGAGTGTCTCATTTTGGGTCGGTTTGATGTTCTATTGTCCGTTGGGATAGTGTAGACTTATGCAGATCTTTTGATGGTAGTTGGTACATACCGTGATACACCCTTCCTTATCCACCTCAGGTGCCGCCTCCTCATTTTTCTTATGTTTTGAATGTAAAAATGTTGTGTATTTTCATGTAATACTATACATTTTCCTTGTAATCTACTTTAGTTTAGCAATTAATGCCCTTTAGAGTTAACATTTTTCTTATATTTTGAATGTATTACTGTTATGTTTTCACATTTAATACTGTTATGTTTTCTCACGTAATACTATATAGTAAAACAAGTATTATTTACATAACAAGAAAAAACGGTTGATCTAAATACCGTAAAATTAAATTAAATTAGGTGAGGAATAATTATTATATTGTTGTAAATTAATATATAAAAGAAAATAAAAAAAAAAAGTAAAAGAATGAAAAATGATGATGGCTCAAATTGTTGTAGAAAATCCAAGTAAAAGAATTGAATAAAAGAAAATTCGAAAAATAGTAAAAGAATAAAAAATGATGATGGCTCAAATTGTTGCAGAAAAATTAAAAAAAATCCAAGTAAAATAATTAAAATTAATGATGGCACAAATTGTTGGAAAAGAATTAAAAAAAATCCAAGTAAAAGAATTAAAAAAGAGAATGGCGTTGAAACATCTAGGATTCGAACACCTGAACTAATACTATTACAAAAGTAGTTAAACCATTATGGCACTGTGAGCAATTCTAGTTGATTTTATTTGTTTGCCTATATATCTTTATGCTGTCATGATCCAGAAAAACAAGCGGATTGACCTGCGAGTTTTGTTGACCAGCTACTTTATTTTAATTTACCTGTTATTTTTATGTGTGAAAATTTTCACATGAAACCTACTCTAAAAAAATATATATATCAACAAGAAAATTATAAAAGTAAATAAAAAATAAAAATACAATAATTGAAATAATTTCGTCTCATCTAAAAATTGGAATTCTTTCATGGTATCAGAGCTTTCAGGCTCACACACACGTCTTAGGTTCGATTCTCGCTGAAAGCAACTCCATCCAAATTAAATTGTTCAATCTCTGGCCACTGGGCTCCTCATTTGAGTGGGAGACCCAAATTCAAGTCCCTTTGAGAACGAATTTAGAGTTATAGGAGTTATAAGGTGGATTGAAGATTTCGTGGAGTATTTGGGTGCTTGGTGTATACTAATTACTAACAACTAACTTTGTCCGAACAAAAAATTAAATTGTTCACTCGATGGACCCTTCCAATAATGAAGTAAGATAATTCAGCCCACGAGTGAGGGAAAAAGTTAGATAAATTAAATTAATTAATTAATTTAACATTTCTCTATAAATTCGAGACTTTTAATTAGATGAGATAAAATTCTTTCGCAAATATATCAAAATTTCCAAATTATCATTATCCTTTATTTGTGTGATCGTGTCTACATCACATGTATCATCATTTATATATGTTGGTTACGTATTTCATTTTTAGACATGTCGATAGTGTGTTGCTGAAACTCAACTTGTGATTAAAATTTAAAAAATATAGACTTTTTTTTTTATTTACCAAATAAAGCTATAAGGTGTGTGTGTGTTTTTTTTTAATGCAATTTTTTAGATACGGTACAAGACATAAGTGATGAAGATGGGATTTTAATATTGTGTTGTACATAATCGTGCTGTGCAATAAATTTATATGAGTTTATAATATATATTTTACTAATGATATTGTACAACACAACATAATGCAATATACTCATATAAATTTACTACTTCATCTGTCATAATTTTGATTGTCAACTTTCCGTAAATAGCAGTGCTAATTTTGTTTGGTCATTTCCTTAAAAGAAAATAAAGCAAATTTCAATACTATTTAGGCTAAATGATTAAATATAGTCCATACTTTTGGGTTTTCATTAATTTTAACACATATTTTTTTCTCTCTCCAAATTTAGCACAAATTTTTACTTAATATTTAAAAATGGGAGGTGTTAAATGGACAGATTCTGCCCAGGACAGAATCATTAAAAAGTTTTTGCCCTCAATCAACCCACCAAGAATTACCCTTTAAAAATATTGTTGGTCCCGAAAAACCCGATTTAAAACTCGTAAAATTTCAATGGGAGGTGACTTAAATTTTATTTTTTTTTCGAATGTGATATGCAGATTTGTTAAAGTATGTATGACAGTTAATATGAAAGCAAATAAGAACACACGATTTTATAGTGGTTCGGACAACTCGTCCTACATCCACTCTTCCCTTCATGGGGCACCAACTTAACCAACAGATGTTTACCGAGTTCTCACTCAAACGGGACTTATCACCCTCACGGGATCGCTTTACCCTCCTTTTTTCGGGATTGCTTGATGTTTACCGAGTTTCAAACTTATCCTATCAAAACCGATTTGGGTAAGGTTTGTTTGGTTTCAACGGGACTTATCTCACGGGATTGCCTACCCTCCCTTTCGGGATTGCTAGATGTTCTGGGAGTTCACACTCACCTACAAACTTATCCTATCAAACCGATTTGGGTAAGGTTTGTTTGGTTTCAACTAGGTTGAGATTTTCCCTTACATTTGTTTTAGCCTCAATGCTAAGGATGTGAAAATCTCTCTGAAACTAGGATATTACATTTGTGCTTAGATCTATTGAAGAACACTCTTGGGTAAATTTGGATATGTAATGCTCTGTGTTCTTGAATGGAGATGCTTGAATATTTGGCTTTAATCTTCACTTTGCAACAAACTCCATCAAATTCTTTTGAAGATAGTGCAATGTATTTATAGTGTGGATTTGAATATTCTTTGTTGGAGAGTAATATTCAAATCCATACTAATAGTCTTCCAAATTTTTCTTTGTCCAATCAGACCTTTGTTGTTTGCGGCTTTTATGTCACATTCATATATGTGTTGTTATCTTCTTTATTGTCAATTTGCTTTTGTGTGTCTAATCGGATCGTCACTATTCAGATCTGGTATGCATATTTCGGGTCTCTTGAAATTTGGTCCGCAGATTTGGGTCCGGTGCGGTTTAGTGTGATCGATTCGGGATATCGATCTTTGCATCGATTCGGCATTAATCTCAGATCGATTCAACATCGATTACATCGATTCAAAGATATCAAGATCGCATCGATTCAACATCAAGATCTTGCATCGATTCAAGATCGCGATTGAATCGATTCAACATATCGAGATTGATCGATTCAACATCGATCTTTGCATCGATTCAAGATCGATGATCGATTCGATTCGGCATATGATTCAATCGATTCAAGTAGCGGTTCGTTCAAAACCAGAGCCGGTCGATTCGAGCTCGCCAATCGATTCAAGCCAAAGAGGTCGATTTCGATTGTAGATCGATTCAAAGACAGCCGAATCAACCTTTATATCAGACCAGCAGATCATTCTTTGCATCAAGACTTTCTCTTCACAAATTAGCATGGTTCTTCTTGTTCGGCTCATCGGTTTATATGGAACTCATCGGTCTCGTTGCTCGTTACGATCAAATTTCATCTTCTCTTGATGAGTTCCCTCAACTTGTTACCTGTAAGAATAAAACTAAGTCTAGAAACACAACCTTTCTATACAAGTTAGCTTGTCCTATTACAAGATGTTTTGGCATAATAATCAAAACTAAATTTATCCCAACAAATATCACAATTCATTATTTTCAACAAGGTCTGCCTGATATGATCACCGGAATCCACATGTCTTGTTGACGTGTAACTATTAAAATAAAAAAATAACAAAATATCACCATTTGAGATTAAAAAATGCGGATTATAAAAACATTTCTAGTCACTATTTTTTTATTTTAAGTTGTGATATATATTTTTTTAATATTTTACGACTACATCAGACGAACCTTGCCGAAAATGGTGACCCGTGATGTTTTTAAATATTAAGTGAAAGTATGTGCTAAATTTGGAGAGAAAAAAAAGTGTGTGCTAAAATTGATGAAAAACCAAAAGTATGTGCTAAATTTAATTATTTGACATACTATTTAATACTATTATTTATCTTCACCAAATCCACTTTACATCATTTAATATTATTATTTCCTCCACCAAATTCACTTTACCCATTTTACGTCATTTAATATTATTATCTCCTATTTTTTTTTAATCTTCGTATCTACATTAATCGAATAATAAAAAACAGGAGGAGATTATATAATTTCTGGTGTTGCACGTCACATGATCAAAATCCATGAAGACGAGGGCAGGGGCAGGGTTGTGCGGGAATAATTTGTTAAAAAATGTAGAAAAAGTTGAAAAAAGGATACTACTGTCCTTTTCAGCATATCATTTGTAAGAATCAATGCGAATTATGCGATGCCAAATGCCAAAGCCCAAAAGTGACAAGGAAAGGAAAGGCTACATGTTGTCAGTGATACCCCTTCTAAAATATTAAGCAAACTTTCAGGGTACTAATTATTTTCACCAATGAAGGCCAATTTCGTCATTTTTCACAAGGAGATTCTCGCTTATTTACTAGTATTTCTAGCACGGATTAAATACTTTAAGTTTTAATGAGAAGTTGTGTAGGGTGGATGAGATTACAGAAATTTAAGTTATATTTATTTTGATCATCTACAGATTAATTATTTTATTTGTTTTAATATTTTTCTTTAATATATGAAATATATTGTATATATAATGTGTCTTACAAATACTCAATTAATTATATACTAAATTCACCACTAATACTAAAATTATAAAATAGTATTAAAAATTTAAAATAAATTACATAATATAAAATAAAAAATATTTAGTTTCAACTCATATTGTTAAAATCAATAAAAAATTTAAATTTTGAAATTAAGATTTCGGTATAGATTTTAATTTTATATTTGAAATGTAAATGCCAAATTAGGATTTTTAAAAACAAATAATATAAAATACAGTGTTTTAAAAATAAATTAAAAAGTCACTATAATCATTTCACTATTTTAAACCACCTTCGACCATTTTAACTTCGTTCACTTTGAAGAAATACTATATTAGGAAACTATATACAAAAGAATTAATTAATCACCTCTCTAT
This sequence comes from Stenogyne calaminthoides, assembly GCA_037126765.1. Classification (NCBI taxonomy): domain Eukaryota; kingdom Viridiplantae; phylum Streptophyta; class Magnoliopsida; order Lamiales; family Lamiaceae; genus Stenogyne; species Stenogyne calaminthoides. Next base: position 34,008,429 of record JBBCBC010000002.1, read on the forward strand.
AAGTTCGAACTTTTAGATGAGGCATAATTCTTTCATGGTATCAGAGTCTCCAGGTTCACGTCCTCATCCTGGGTTCAAACCCCACTGACAACAAAAACTCTACCCATATTAAATTATGCATTTGTTGGGCCTTCTCTACCCATATTAAATTATGCACTTGTTCGGTCTCCTCTTCCTTCTAATGATGGAGTTAACAGTCCAGAGGATAACTCAGCCAATAAATGAGAGAGAGTATTAGTGAACTATATACAAAAGCTTAGAACATGAACAATGATTATTATGTGAGGTGGAGTTGACAGCCCAAATGATAAACCAGCCCATAAGTGAGGAGAGTATTAGTGAACTATATACAAAAGGTTATAACATGAATAATAGGTATTATGTGAAGTGGAGTTGACAGCCCAGAGGATAACTCAGCCCATAAGTGAGGGAGAGTATTAGTGAACTATATACAAAAGGTTAGAACATGAACAATGAGTATTATGTGAGGTGGGTTGAGTGGGTGAGGGTAATCAATTGCTTACTTCTATTTGACTATTTCATTACTTGTGTATCAAAACTACCAAGTAACATCAATATTAATGATTCTCATTATCCACTTTCATTACACCCAACCAAACAGACCCTTAATTGAGTTCACAAATACTCCATTTATTCCATTGATTTGTTCACACTTTCCTTTTTGATACGTCTCAATATTTCATTCACCCCCTAAAATAGAAAAATCTTTTAAAAACTTCAACCTCATAATTTTTTTTTATCAGAAAATGGTATATATATATATATAAAAGGTGGTGATATGAGCACAAGAAGTACTCAAATTATACACACCCTCATAATATTCACAAATTTCACCCTCAAAACTCTACAAATTTTTTAAAAATTTCACCCTCATAAATAATATTCACAAATTTACACAAAATTTTGGCCTCACACATACACACAAGTCAATTCATCTTTTTATTTTATATATAAATGTTTACAAAATTACCCTCAAAACTTTACTCATCATTCCATTTTATTAACAAGTGTGACACACTCTATATATGAACAAGTTAATGGAAAGAGCCCCCAAGGGCATAACCAAGTTGGTAAGGCTTGTGGTGATGTAGGGAGAAGTCCCCCGGCAATGCAGGTTCGAACCCCGTGTGGGACAAATTCTCCATTGAAATATTATGGGGGTTTGTCCTGGGGATTGAATCATGTTGGCTCTCTCCCACAAATGTCAGCTACTTGGGCACATCCTTCGATTTACAACCCGCCCGACTGAGGGGCAATGGTACGGGTGGGGGGAGTTTTTCGTCTCTTCCTCACAAAAAAAAATTTAATGGAACAAAATAATATCAAAATCATGGGTGCAGAAATCGGCCTAGGCAGCCGCCTAGGTGCTAGGCGGCCGTCGGCCGCCCCGATTTCAGCCTAATCTGCCCTTCTATGCGGTTCCTGTGCAAGGCGCTGCCTAGGCGGCGCTAGGCGGTAATTAAAATATGAAAAATGCAGCGCTAGGCGGTAATTAAATGAAAAATACTTATAGCCCTAAACCTAACACAAATTTAAATTGGGCATAGAGACAGTGATAACTCACACCCAAAATCCACTGCTTGAAGTCTGCCGCTCAAGATCGCTTCACGCCGTCCAAAGCCCACTGCTCGTCGTTCACCGCCCAAAGCCCACCGTGTTGAAATTTAGAGGCATGTAAACATGTAATACATGCGCAGCGGAATTAAACAGTTCACCAACAACGAACACGTAATTGCATAATTGAATACGTATAAACATAAAGAGAAATCTTACAGTAAATCGTACGCATATTTCTCTATTATGGTATCTACGTAATCTCCGTTCACGGACTTGCACAGAATTGTCAGCGTTAAATCTGAGACGGAATTTGCTAGAAAAATTCATATTCTAGATTTTATGGAGAAATATGAATTAACGTTGTTTGTTAATTCCCAAGAGCTTGTATATATAGGAAATGTCCAGCTTAAATCTTAAGCTAACCTGATTGGGAAATAAAATCTCTAATCTTTATTTAAATAAATCTCTTAGATTTATTTCCCACATATCAAATCTCTACGGATTTTATTCCATATATATTAAATCCTACAATAATATTCCATATATTATTATTGGGAATTCTTATTTAATTAAATCCAATTTAATTAAATATTAATAATAATTAATTCTAAATTAATCTATTATTAATTAATTCTCCATAAATTAAATATTAAATCCAATTTAACATTTAACCAACCAACTATAATCCGTAAAAGGGAACTACTTGTTGTGTGACCCATAGGTCTTCATATATCGAGCTATTAGTCAAACTAACGGTCTTAATTGAACCATAGACAATAAATAAGACATTCTCAATATATGAGGTACGTTGCGAGAAACGTGCAACTACCTGTAACTGAAACATGGGCTATTACGATTTCCTCATTTCATTCGTGAATACTCTATTAAGTCTTGAACATGTTGAAATGTCTATTCAAATAACTTAATCATATTATCTCTAATCAATAATTGATCATGTGTGTCACACTTAGCCACAACGTCTAAGTTGACGTGCATCGGCCGATGACTTTGATCCAATTATGATAAGAAGACGAGTATTCTCTCTAAATCCACATTGAAGAATGAATCCTATTCTTGGCTCAACTACCACGCACATGCATTTCGTGATGAACTCAATCCAAGCCATATCTACCCATGGAAGGGTGCAAGCGTCGGTCATGGTCAAAGTTCATCGTCCCACACATGTCGTGCGTATTGACCTCAAATCAAAGAAGTATCGCATCGCTCCCACTAACCGAGACACCCGTAGACACATATAGTGAAAATACATCAAACGGTTTCTCGGATGGGTATACCAATACCCTCTAAGGTATTTGTGCATCCATCATGAGATACCTAGTATCTCGTAGTAAGTGAGATCTTACTACACTCTCTAAGAGTGTGATGCAGATCGCACACCAATCTCCATTGCATCATCAATATTTCATTCTTGATGATCCTTGATCTGGACTATTTGAGAATCATGTGTTAAGTCATCTGAGTTCTCACAACCTCAATGACATCAATGACTCATGGGAACACTTGTATGAATAAATGCAAACAATCAAACATAATATTCAAACAAGTGTATTGCCATACATTAATATTAAGTGAACTATAATATTACATCAAGCTAATATCATCGAGTATTATGTCCTTACAATAGATTGTCTCTAGGACACTAACACTAACAATCTCCCACTTGGACTAGAGTCAATCACCTACATGTCTAACCCTTAGACCATCAAATGTCTAGTGTGTACATGAACACTCAGTGTTTTGGTGAAATAATCTTCCAAATTAAATATGAGGGAATACATTTTAATTCTATTTCTCCTATTGTTATGATTTATCAGATCAAATGATAAGCCTGGTCCTGCTTGTCGATCTCGGTTCCTTTGCTTGCGTAATCGCACCAACGTTGTCTTAATACAAATTTATTAGACAACTGGCACTCGGAACTACCCCTAGTTCTCTTAAGAACTATAAAATCCAGACAGCCTCCTTGAGGCTTCTGATGCAACAATGTACTCAACTTCGGTTGTTGAATCTGCGGTCATCTCTTGCTTGGAACTATTCCAACTGACCGCCCCATCATTGAGAGTGAAACATAACCTGACTGTGATTTGTAATTATCACAGTTGGATTGGAAACTTGTGTTAGCTTAACCAGTCACTACTAGTTCTGACTGTCCACCATAGACAAAGAAACATTCTTTATTACGTCTAAGATACTTTAGAATAGTCTTGACAACAATCCAGTGAAACTCACTCGGATTCTGTTGGTATCTACCAGTGATGCTGATAGCGTAGACCAAGTTTGGCCTAGTGAAAGTCATGGCGTACATGATTGACCCAATTGCATATGCATATGGGACATCTTTCATGTGCTTGATATCAGCTTCAACAGAAGGACAATCCTTCTTTGATAGCTTTATCCCATGATTTGTCGATAAAGATCATCTCTTAGAGTTCTCTATCGCAAAACGCTTCAACACCTTGTCTACACAGGTGGACTATGGCAACCCCAACATCCTCTTGGATCTATCCCTGTGGATCATGATCCCTAGGATGTAGCAGGCTTCACCAAGATCCTTAATCATGAAGGTCTTTAACAAAAAATCTTTAATGGACTGCATTAAAGGGATATTGTTTCCCAAAATCAATATGTCATCGACATACCCAATTATGAAAATAATATTCTTCCCGCCGCGTTTACGATAAACGCAAGGATCTTTCGAATTAATGATGAAGTCAAAAGACTTGATAACTTCATCAAATCAGATATTCCAACTCCTAGAAGCTTGCTTCCATCCATAGATGGATCTCTTTAGCTTGCATACTAGATTAGAATTCGGCTTAGATATAAAACCTTCTGGTTGAGTCATAAACATGTCTTTATCAATGTTGCCATTGAGGGAAGCTATTTTGACATTCATTTGTCAAATCTCATAATCAAAGTGTGCTGCTATCATAAGTAAAATTAGAATGGACTTGATCTTTGCAACTGGTGAGAAGGTCTCGTCACAGTCAGTGCTTTCGCATTGACTATAACCCTTCGTTACCAACCTAGCTTTGTAGGTTTGTACTTTGTCATTTGCATCAGTCTTACGCTTGAAGACACATTTGCAAAATATGGGTCTAACCCATTTAGGCAACTCAATCAAGTCCCCGACTTGATTGGTGTACATCGAGTCCATCTCGGATTTCATGGCTTCATGCCACTTCCCTGAATCAATATCTAATATTGCTTCAGAATAAGTATTAGGATCGTCCTTATCCGGTATGTCCATATTATCGAGTTTCCCAAAGAGGTACTCGTATCTAATGGGCAAATTACGATTCCTAATTGACTTACGGAGCTGTGGTTGTGCAAGTTGTACATTCTGATCATGAAAATTTTGTGGTGCATTGATTTCATCAATGTCCGGAGAGTCCTCAAGAGATACACTTTCAGATGCCTCTTGGGCGGAAGTTTGAACTATGATGTTCTCATTCAGCCCACTTGGAGGTTCTTGCACTGGCAAGCATACTCCAATTACGCCCCATTTGGCCGAAAAGCGCGATCACCCAAGTGAAAGACTCCCACCGTGAAAGTTGTTGAATGCTCCCACTGATTTCTTGTCATGTTGCTTTGACAAGATATCAGTCTCTTTGTTTATTTGTGGTTCTTGAATTTCTTCAAGTTCTATTAGCTTATGACCTTGTTCCTTAAAGACATAGTCTTCTTCGAGGAACTTGGTCTGCCTAGAAACAATCACTGATTGTTTCTCAGGTAGATATAAGTAATATCATTTAGTTTCCTTAGGATATCCCACAAAGTAACCCTTTTCACCTTTGGATTCCAACTTGTCTGGTAAACATCATTTTTCACAATCACGGAGCAACCCCATGTTGATATGTGTAAAAGTTGGCTTCTTGCCACACCATAGTCCATATGGTGTATGCTCAACCAATTTAGATGGAATCCTATTCAGAATGTAAATTGAGGTTTGTAACGCGTATCCCCATGAGAATGTCGGAATGGATGAAAAACTCATCATGGACCTCACCTTGTCCAACAAGGTTCGGTTTCTCCGTTCGGACACACCGTTCATCTGAGGTGTTCCGGGAGGAGTCCATTGTGACTGGATTTCATGTAACTTCAAGTAATTAGTGAATTCATGGCTAAGGTATTCACCTTTTCGATCTGATCAAAGAGTCTTGATACTCTTTACCAAGTTTCTTCTCTTCTTGATTTTAAACTTTTGAATTTCTCAAAATATTCGAATTTGTGTTTCATAAGATACATTTATCCGTATCTTGAGAAATCATCAGTAAAAGCGATAAAGTGTCTGAAGTGACCCCTAGTTAGAGTGGGCAATGGTCCACAAACATCGTTGTAGATCAACTCTAGAACTTCTTTGGCATCCACCCCTTTCCCAGAAAAGGGTCTGTTGATCATCTTGCCCATGAGATAAGATTCACAATTTCCATAAGACTCACAGTCGAATGGGGTTAAGTAGTCTAACTTTCTTAACCTTGAAATTCCTTTCTCATTTACATGATCAAGTCTACAATGCCACAAGTAAGTCAGGTTTTCATGATTACTAAGTTTGAGTCTTTTATTTTGTATATTAAGAACATTATATCCACAATGCAATAAGTATAAACCATTCACCACAGGGGCATTCCTATAAACCACACCATTCAACGTGAAATAACAATTATTATCACTAAAATGGAAGGAATAACCCTCAATGTCCAACATGGGAATGAAAATAATTTTGCGAGTAATAGGAAGAACGAAATGACAATCATTAAGTTCTAATCTAAAACCAAAGGGTAAGTCTAACGCATAAGTCTCACACGTTCAGTAGCAACTCTTGCTCCGTTTCCCGTGTAAGACGACTTCACCCGGTCTAACTGCCCTAAGACACATGAGCCCCTTCACATTCGTACAAATGTGTGAGCCATATTCGGTATCTAATACCCAACAGTTAGCGTTATTTGTGGATATGTCTATCTTAATAACAAACATACATGTTCTAGTGCCAGAAGCATCTAGTGCCTTCCTTTTAGCAACCAGAACCTTATAGTCCTTCTTCCAGTGCCCTCTTCTACTTATAGTAGTGACACACATCCTTATCTACCTGCTCCTTCTTTTGAACACCATCTTAGTGATAGTGAACTCAAAAGTCTTGAGCACGTTGTGAAGTTCAGGTATGGGCATCCGTCTTATTCATATTGTAGTTCACAATGAAACTAAAATATGAATCCGAGAGCGATTGGAGGATAACATAAATGAAAACGTTGGTTTTTTAGCTCAAAGCCTAAATTACCAAGTTTATCAATTAGGCCTATCATCTTAAGCACATGAGGTGAAATTTTCTCTCCTTTAGCTAACCGGCATTTGGACAGATCTCTCATCATTTCATAAATCTCAGAACGAGATTCAGAATCAAAGAGATCCTTCAGATGCTTGAGCATTTAGAAGGGACCAATTTTCTCATGTTGCCTAAAGCAATTCGGGAGTCATGCCGAGCAACATCACACATTGCGTCTGGGAAGCATCCTTTTGATGCTTATTCTGAGTTGCTACGTCAAACGTGGTTGCCTCAGGGAACCAGCTGCTGGGGTAACCGGGATTGGCGTGTCCAACACGTACTCAATTTTTTCTTGCCTTAGCACCAAACACATGTTTCGGTGTCAGTCCAGAAAATTTGGCCTTGCCAATTTTGTTTGTTTCCAAAACACATCTCAATAACAGTTATACATTTCAACTAACCAAGAGAAATAAAATAAAACGGGAATTAAACACATAATTCCTATGATCAATATTCAGCAATCAAAATAAACATGGTCTTTCTTTTGTGTTTATTTGGTCTCCATTATTTTCACATACTCGACGACCTCATTGGAAGAGTACGAATTTATATCAGATATAAATTGTAATGGACAAGGATCCACATTCCTACTATTACAATGATTGGCGTATCCAACACGTACTCAATTTTTTCTTGTCTTAGCACCAAACACATGTTTCGGTGCCAATCCAGAAAATTTGGCCTAGTCAATTTTGTTTGTTTCCAAAACACATCTCAATAACAGTTATACATTTCAACTAACCAAGAGAAATAAAATAAAACGGGAATTAAACACATAATTCATATGATCAATATTCAGCAATCAAAATAAATATGGCATTTCTTTTGTGTTTATTTTGTCTCAATTATTTTCACATACTCGAAGACCTCATTGAAAGAAGAATGCAATTTATATCATATATAAATTGTAATGGACTAGGATCCACATTCCTACTATTACAATATATGCTTGGGTTGATTACTGCAATATCATAACTGGTAGGTCTCTAAACCAATTGCAAAACTTGCAACTCCTAGTTGATTGAACCTAGTTCAATGGAATTCCCCTTGACTTTCGTTTCCCTGCTTGGGCTAGTGAAACAAAGTCAAGTTGATTTACAACCATCAAACGGCAACACTACGTGTCCATATAAAAGTCCCGTTAGATGTAGATCCGAGCAAAAGACTTGGGCCTTAAATACTCATTTGAACGAAATCTCCGGTTTACTTTTAATTTTGATGGAAAACATCGTTCAATTTAATGAAAAATCGTATTTTAGTGAGGAACGTTTTAAAGGCGGGGTATTAATTGCTTAATCGAGATCCAACATGTTAATCTACATCACATTTGAGCAATTATTGGGCGTCGCCTATCCAAACATGATTTTATACGGACTAACACTTATATGGGCGTCGTCTACCCAAACAATTAATACGGTCTGACAATTATTGGGCGCCGTCTACCCAAACAATTATAATGCGGACGTAAAATGTGTTAACAGAATATAAAACACGTTAACCAAGTGAGATTTAATAATTTATTAGAATTATTAAGGTAAATTCAAAATCTAATTTTAATTTTACTTAATAAAATCAATTAATTATTAAAAATTATTAATCAATCTAATTGAATTCTAATTTTGGTCCAACCAATAATCTAATTTCAAATATTAAATTTTATTAAAGTTTATCTTAATTTTGTCAAGAGCTCAGACGCAATTTTCAAAATTGCTCGGAAGGACCCGGTGAAAATCAAATTTTCAATCCATCCTTTCCTGCATCACCGCCCAATTTCACAGCAACCATTCTGTAAATCGGGACTTTCAGTTTCAGCAATCACCAAACCATCAACAATTGAATCACGTGTTCATCCATAATTTTAACAAAATTTGATAAACAGGGTTCGGTGATTAAGGTCAAGGAACAATTGTGAAAGTAACGGAGTGTTAGGATGCCGCAAGTCAGGTGAGACAGCCAACGCCGAGCGTCTTCATCTTAGCCAAACCAACAACAAAAAAACACCCAAACAGTAACCACAATCGCAGAAAACCCATCGAAAGGAACATAAGTGGGTCAAATCGCCGCCTACACTGCGCGGTGGCCTGCAATTCGAGACCTAGGGCTTCGAATCGCCGCCTCCAATCGCGAGGAGTGCCGATGATTCACCCAGGGGATCGAATCCTCAATCGCCCGAGGGAATACGAGCAGGTGTTATGTATTCGATGCAACCGAAATTGGCATGCGTTTGAATCGCCGCCGCGAGCCAGGATTGAATCGCCGTCGTAGCACGAGATTCGATGCCGCAAGCGTGCGCGCGAAACAGAACAGAGGCATCGTAAAGCGAAGTCGTCGCCCCCGCGTACGGTGCTGCGGGTCCTCACGGCCGTCGCGAGGTGAAGCGCATGCCGCTGCCTCAAGCGGCGCACCGCGGACCTCCGCCGTTAGCGAGCGGCGCACGAAATTGGGTCAGGGTTCAAAACCCTTGGTCAATCGATGCAGACGGAGGAAATAAGATAAATGATATATGGGTGGGTTGCAAATATTAAACAAATAAACGCACCCAATATAATAAACAATTGGTGCAATACCAAGTCTGTGAACCAAAGACAAAACCGCAATAAGTGTGGTTGATATCAAATATCGACCGCACCCCAATTCAATTTATCAAAATAAATTAATTGAGTTCAATTCATGCAATTAAATTAAGAGGCTGAAGCTCTGATACCACTGTTGGAATTTAGAGACACGTAAACACGTAATACACGGGAGCAGAATTAAACAGTTCACCAACAACAAACACGTAATTGCATAATTGAATACGTATAAACATAAAGAGAAATCTTACAGTAAATCGTACGCATATTTCTCTACTATGGTATCCACGTAATTCCAGTTCACGGACTTGCACAGAATTGCCAGCGTTGAATCTGAGACGGAATTTGCTAGGAAAATTCCTATTCTAGATTTTATGGAGAAATATGAATTAACGTTGTTTGTGAATTCTCAAGAGCTTGTATATATAGGAAATACCCAGCTTAAATCTTAAGCTAACCTGATTGGGAAATAAAATTCCTAATCTTTATTTAAATAAATCTCTTAGATTTATTTCCCACATAAAAAATCTCTACGGATTTAATTATCATGTATATCAAATCTCTACAGATTTGATTACATATATATTAAATCCTACAATAATATTCCATATATTATTATTGGGAATTCTTATTTAATTAAATCCAATTTAATTAAATATTAATAATAATTAATTCTAAATTAATCTATTATTAATTAATTCTCCATAAATTAAATATTAAATCAAATTTAACATTTAATCAACAAACTATAATCCGTAAAAGGGAACTACTTGTTGTGTGATCCATAGGCCCTCATATATCGAGCGATTAGTCAAACTAACGGTCTTAATTGAACCCTAGACAATAAATCAGACATTCTCAATATATGAGGTACACTGCGAGAAACGTGCAACTACCTGTAACTGAAACATGGACTATTACGATTTTCTCCTTTCATTCGCGAATACTCGATTAAGTCTTGAACATGATGAAGTGTCTATTCAAATAACTTAATCATATTATCTCTAATCAATAATTGACCATGTGTGTCACACTTAGCCACAAAGTCTAAGTTGACGTGCATCGGCCGATAACTTTGATCCAATTATGATGAGAAGACGAGTATTCTCTCTAAATCCACATTGAGGAATGAATCCTATTCTTGGCTCAACTACCACACACATGCATTTCGTGATGAACCAAATCCAAGTCATATCTACCCATGGAAGGGTGCAAGCGTCGGTCATGGTCAAAGTTCATCATCCCACACATGTCGCGCGTATTGACCTCAAGTCAAAGGTGTATCGCATCGCTCCCACTAACCGATACACATATAGTGGAAATACATCAAACAGTTTCTCGGATGGGTATACCAATACCCTCTAAGGTATTTGTGCATCCATCATGAGATACCTAGTATCTCGTAGTAAGTGAGATCTTACTACACTCTCTAAGAGTATGATGCAGATCGCACATCAATCTCCATTGCATCATCAATATCTCATTCTTGATGATCCTTGATCGGGGCTATTTGAGAATCATGCTTAAGTCATCTGAGTTCTCACAACTTCAATGACATCAATGACTCATGGGAACACTTGTATGAATAAATGCAAACAATCAAACATAATATTCAAACAAGTGTATTGACATACATTAATATTAAGTGAACTATAATATTAAATCAAACTGAATATCATCAAGTATTATGTCCTTACAATAGATTGTCGCTATGACACTAACACTAACACACCGCTCGCCGTCCGAAGCCTGCCCACTACGCGACGCCCCCAGGTTTTTTTTTTAATTTGCAGAGTATTGGCTTTGGAGGCTGGAGCCGTGGAGATGTTTTGGTGTGGAAGCTGGAGATTTGGAGAATCAGAATAGCGTGATTAGTGATAGCACTATTTGGAGAATTAGCATGAATTGTAAGCAGATGGGTTGGGCTTTTGAGGGTGTTTTGATTTTTATTGGGCTTTTCTTCATATTGGGCTGAACAAATAGGCTGAAAAAATTCAACAAAAAAAAATCGAATCTAGTCGCCTAGACGCTAGGCGGTTAAAAATCGTCCGACTAGCGATTTTGACTTCTGCACCCTTGATCAAAATATATAAATCAGGTTCACAAATTACTTTATCCTCATCTGTTGATATTTTGCATTTTATTCTACGTACATTAATTTAAAAAATGAAAAATTGACATGTCATTGTGTAATATACTAATATTGAGACAAAGTTAACGGGCATGAAGAAAATAATAGTCCATGATGTGGCTGGACAAACACGGAAAGCATCAATATGGCGATAACATAAATACAATTTCTTTTGGACAAAAAGGTGGCCCCAACGTGGTCCTTTAGTCCCAGCACTACGTAGTCATCATCGTCCCATTTTTATTTTGAAAAGCACGACCATGTGACTTTCTATTTTTAATTTATCAATACACCTTATAACATTGTGCATTCACAATTTTACTAAACTATATTTCTAGATTCAATTGATCATGGGTTCGAGACACAACAAGGAAAAATTTATTCCCACTTGTTGTTTCGAGTGGTACCCTTTTATTGTGGTTACAGTTTCGACTGTGGCTTCGGGTGGTCCCCATTTTGTTGTGATTGCAGTTTCGATCTATAGCGAGATGAAAATATGTGTCATGGTGATTTCGGGTGGTCTCCCTGTTGTTGTGGTTGCGGTCCCGGTCTATAGCGTGATGAAAATATTTGTCATGTTTGCTATTCCGGTGTATAGCGAGACGAAAAGATGTGTCATGTGCCGGTGGTAGAAGAAATTATTGTAATTGATTATCTTAAAAAACTATTGCAATTGATTATCTTTATTGTAATTGATTATCTTAGGGAACTATTGCAATTGATTACATTTAAAAAAAAATTGCATTACACAATGCAATTGATACACAATTAATATTTTTTTAGTAAAAATATTAAAAAATAATATTATAAACGAATTAATTCTAAATATTTCTATAAATTTGAATTTTTAGATAAGATGTAATTCTCACTAAACAACTAATACTCCCTCCGTCCCATGAGAACTTGAACATTGAAAATGACACAAAAACCAAGTAAAGTGGGTTTTAGTGGGTTTTAGTAGAATAAAATAAGAGTGTTGTGAGTGTATTAATATTATGTTTGTTTCCATTTTGAAAATGTTCAAGTAATGTTGGGACGTCCAAATAAGGCAAGTGTTCAAGTAATCGCGGGACAGATGGAATATTGTTTAGTGTAAACTACTAATACTGAGCAACTAATATTGTAACTCGTAAGAAATAATATTCATGATAATAATTAATATTGTTTAAAAATCCAATTGATATTGTTTAACAAAAATATAATTTATATGGAACAAAATATAATTTGAATATAATATTTTTAATATATGAGATTTTGTATAATGTATGACATCGTCTTATACAGTGTTTTAGTCTTTAAAAAATGAAATTGCCAATAATTTTATAAGAATATAGTTAATTAATAAAAGGAAAAAGTGCGGCTACAGTAGAGAAAGAGCATCTAGATCTGATCTTGCAGCAGCAGCACACAGAAGCTTCTCCTTCACAAACACATTCTCTTTCTCTCTCTCAATCTTGGCGACCACTCAGACTTTAGGACCAGAGATGAACAACGCTAAAGAAAAGAACACCAGAAAAAGAACACAATGAAACCTCATTACATCACTATTTTCTTGATCCTATCATCACTTGCATTTTCCAAGGCTGAATCTACCCAATCCCCAAATTCCACCACCAACAGAAGAATCCTGCACCAACCCTTGTTCCCATCCTCCTCATTCCCGCCTCCGCCCTCTCCGCCGCCTCCCCGCCCGGACCAGCCATTCTTCCACGAAATCCCAAATGGCCAGCCGGCCGATCCAGACCAGCAACCGCCGCCCTCACCCGCCACCACGGCCGTGGCCAACTCCGTCGCCAAAAAGGAACCAAATTCCACCAAGAAAGTAGCGATCCTAGTCTCCACGGCGGTCCTCGCAGTCGTGGCGTTCGCCGCGACGTTGGCTTTTTTTCTCAGCCGAAAACGCCGCGCCCAACGCCCCGACGAGTCGCGAAAACTCGTGCAACGAAACGACGATGAATCGAGAATGCCGCCGTCGACTTTTCTCTACATCGGGACGGTCGAGCCGTCCACTACGACGAGCGTAGTCAGCGAGTCCACCGACGCGGCCGGTTCGCCGTACCGGAAATTAAACCCGGGAAAACGGTCGAACCGGTACCGGCCCAGCCCCGACCTCCAGCCCCTGCCGCCGCTGCCCAAACCCCCGCCGCCACCGACGATAAATTCGCCGCCGTCGATGTCGTCCTCCGACGACGAAAGCCACGACACCAATTTCTACACGCCGCAAGGATCTTCCATGAGCAACGAATCACCCAATTCACGCCACAATTACTTCATTAATTACCAAAATCAAAATCGCATTCCTCATTCCAAAAGAACTTCCCCCAAATCACGACTCTCTGCTTCATCTCCAGACACAAAGCTCGTAATAATCCCCTCAATTAAGCAATCGCCGCCGCCGCCTCCAGAGGCGGCGGCGCTAGGCCCGTTGCAGCCTAGCAAACCACTGTCATACACCCCTAAAAGGACTAAATTCCCACAACCACCTCCGCCGTTAGATATGGCGCGGCTCCGATCAATAACTAACGACGATCAACAACCACCACCGCCGCAAGTCCCAATTCCGCCGCCGCCTCCACCGCCGCAGCCGTCGAAAGATGTGAAAAAGTACACCCCTCCACCACTCCCCCAAAAAGTGCCAAACATCCCTGCCCCCAACTTAAATCAAAAGGTATTAGATGAATCTAGTAAAGGTATTAGTTCAACAGAAGAGAAAGAGGGGTCGAAACCGAAACTGAAGCCGTTGCATTGGGACAAAGTGCGAGCGACCTCGGACCGAGTCACAGTCTGGGACCAGCTGAACTCGAGCTCATTCCAGTATGTCACACTATTAGTTATATTTCTTTAGTTATGTAAAGGGGATTTATAAAATTGATGTACATTTTGTTGCAGATTGAATGAGGATGCTATGGAGTCGCTTTTCGGGTGCAATTCCGGGAATTTGGCTTCTAAAGAAGGGACCAGAAAGTTGGCGATGGAGCAAGAGATGAGAGTTTTGGATCCGAAGAAATCTCAGAACATTGCGATTCTGTTACGAGCATTGAATGTTACGAAGGAGGAAGTGTCTGAGGCACTTTTAGATGGTATGAATGCGAAGATTAGTTGATGTTGTATCCATAATTGAATAAAAATTTAGGATTCCGATTTCGAATAAATGTTATTGATGCAGGAAATCCGGAAGGATTGGGTTTGGAGCTTTTGGAGACTTTGGTGAAGATGGCGCCAACCAAGGAGGAAGAGATCAAACTCAAAGACTACAATGGTGAAATATCGAAGCTAGGATCGGCGGAGCGGTTCCTGAAGGCGATTCTTGATGTTCCGTTCGCCTTCAGAAGAGTCGAAGCTATGCTGTATAGAGCAAACTTCGACACGGAATTGGCATACCTAAGGAAGTCCTTCCAAACGCTAGAGGTATTCGCAACTATCACTTTATAGTACAACAACTAATACTTTTAAATAGAACAACTAATACCTTTTAATGAAACAACTAATACATGCATGTATGTAGGAAGCAAGTGAGGAATTGAAGAACAGCCGCCTATTCCTCAAACTGCTGGAAGCCGTTTTAAGGACGGGAAACCGTATGAACGATGGCACCAATCGTGGCGACGCCAGAGCTTTTAAGTTGGACACGTTGTTGAAATTAGTGGACATCAAAGGAACAGACGGCAAAACAACGTTGCTCCACTTCGTCGTGCAAGAGATTATCCGATCACAAGGTGCGGAAGTTTCTGATCCGAATCAAAACAGTTACAAGTTCAAAGAAGACGAATTCAAGAAACAAGGTTTAGAAGTTGTGTCAGGGTTGAGCAAAGAGCTCGGGAGTGTGAAGAAAGCGGCGGGAATGGATTCGGACGTGCTGAGTAGCTACGTGTCCAAGCTCGAAATGGGGCTGCAAAAGGTGAGATCGGTTATGCAGCAGCACGAGGGGCAGGACGGAAAATTCTTCGACGGAATGAGGGAGTTTCTGAATGAGGCGGTTGGAGAAATTTCAAGAATTAAGGGGGAAGAAAGAAAGGCTCTGTCACTTGTTAAAGAAGTGACGGAGTATTTCCACGGAGACGCCGCGAAAGAAGAGGCACATCCGTTTAGGATATTCGTGATCGTTCGTGACTTTCTGTCCATACTTGATAATGTGTGCAAAGACGTCGGAAGGATGCAGGTTTCGGCCACGATGGGGGCCGGGAGAGCCTTTAGAATGCCGATTTCGTGATCTCGGAATGTGCACGTGATGTCCCACTGCATTTGGAAAGCCATGAAATTAGACCTCAAAATATACAGAGGAGCAGCAGTAGCAGCTGGGATTTTGAAGATTATTTAGTATTATATCTAGAAACTGCTCCTACTTGATACAAAGAGAAGCTTAATTATTTTGTTTATTCTTCTATGAATTAGTTTATAGATCCTTAGATGAATAGCAATGTTAATTTACATACATATATGATCTCTGGAGAAAAAAAGAGTTCAGGCAATGGCAAATGAATTCAAAACATGAGTCAACTTATTCTCAGTAAATATATTTCTTACTTTGTATGAATTAATTTGGAAGATGGTCTCGGTGTTATGTATCAAATTATAGTTTGTACAATTGATGAGGTTTAAGGAGTTAATATATTATCTATAAAAACTAAATGTTTGGATTTTAACGGCAATTATAGAGAAATTGATAGAAACAAATTAAAAGTATGAGCTTAATGTTAGAATTTTAACTGCAATTATAGAGAAATTGATGACGTGACTATGTTTGGGGCACTATCAAGCCAGAAGATTTTCTAATATTTTCGGTGATAACAAATACAATGAATCATATAGGTATTTATAAGCCAAACTAGGTCAAAATTCAAATCGAAAACTCCCTCCGTCCCATGAGGACTTTAATACTGAAAATGACACGCAAACCAAGTAAAGTGAGTTTGAGTGGAATAAAATAAGGGTATTGTGAGTGTATTAATATTATGTTTGTTTCCATTTTGGGAATGTTCAAGTAATGTTGGGACGTTCAAATAAAACAAGTGTTCAAGTAATCGCGGGATGGAGCGAGTACTGTTTAAAAGGCCTAAAAAATTTCAACTCGAATACTACTTAAAAGTTGGATCACAGAAAAGATGGAATGTAAAAGCGGTCGATCAAACTTCATAACCTGTTCGTGACTATTGCAACTTGCAATGCCGCTGAAGTTGATTTGGAGTACCTTAAAATCAGTGAAGATGATTGAATCAAATGTGGATATGTTGCTGCACGTGGACAATGGCCTGTCTTCATCCGTGTGGAAAACTGGAAATTAAATGGTTAAGAATTTTCAATCAAAAACACTACTGCAATTCAGGAAACTTCATTAACCATAGAGGGTAATAATTCAAGTATTATCCCCCTCAAAAATAAAAATAAAAATAAAAATAATTCAATTATTATTTTAATGGATAAATTGCAATCAAATTTAGGAGCTTTTGATACTTTTTTGCAATCTGTTTATGGTTTTTGTTTTATTTGATAAAGTTTTATGTCAATTAATTTTACTTAGGAACTATTTCTATTTGGATTGTAATTTTAAACCGTACTTATAATTATTTCATCTAAGTTTTAAAAAAATCATTTAAAAGTGTGTAATATTATTTTTTTACTATAAAATGTTAGCTTTAAATCAATTACACGATAAAATTGTTTAGTATAATACCAAATCTTTTTATTTTTACAATATTATAGATCATTTTCTATTTATTTTGTACAATACGATGCACAAAACGATTATCCAACAAACAAAATTGGTTAGTCGTTTAATTGAATTGCAAAACGACAAACAATATCGTAATAATTGTAAATATCAATTGCGGAAATAATAAAATATCTTAAACTTATTTACAATTTTCACTTTTTAAAGAGTATGATTCTCTTGCAAGTGTGTGAGGGGCCATGCACAATGACGTGGATGGGTGGATATCATCATAAAGCTAAAATCTTTGTTCGGATTATTTTACTTCATACTAAAGTAAAGGTACGTCGTGAATCAATGAAAACAAATCTTGCAATATCTAATGGCTAGGATTCTTTATTATGGGACCCTTAATTTTAATGATAGAGTGAATCGATTGAAACTCGTGACATTAGAGTGTTTGACGAATTCATTAGCCACTGCAATTTGATAGACTTGCCACCATCTGGGAGGAAATACACCTGGTACAGAAAGAATGGAACATGCAAGAGTAGATTAGACATAATTCTTGTCAATGATATGTGGTTAAGCAAATGGCCTAACGCAAGGCCTGCAACGAGAGGTTTCGGATCATTGCCCGATCGTTCTTCAATTCCCCCTACGGGATTTAAGGAGTTCCTACTCGAGAGATGGAATGGATACGAAGTAAGTGGATGGGGAGGCTACGTGTTAAAAGAGAAGCTGGAAATTTTGAAAACGGACCTGAAAATCTGGAAAACTCCTCACTTTGGGGCCCTAGACACTAACATTGAGAAGAAAAGACAGAAAATTGAAATTCTTGGGCTTGAAGAGGAGGAAATCATCGACAGAAACAGAGTTAATGCAAAGTTGCTGAGAGATCTACATCGGAGGGAAAGCATGTTGTATCAAAAGGCAAACACTAAATGGATCCTTGAAGCTGATGTCAACTCGAGTTTCTTTCATCGGTGGATAAACAAAAGCAGAAAAAACTCTGAAATCAGCGGTATCATGGTACAAGGCAGATGGACTGAATCCGTTCAAGAGGTCAAAAATTAAGCTTTTGGGTATTTCAAGACACATTTCCGCTCCAAAAAAGATAGAGGACAAAGCTTTGAAGATTATAGGCCTATTTCACTTATAGGCTGCCTATACAAGATAATTGCAAAAGTTCTTGCCTCGAGGATTTCCAAAGTTCAGGACCCCTTCATCTCTGAATTTCAATCTGCATTCATCAGTGGAAGACAAATAATCAACGGAATCGTAATCATCAACGAAGCAATGGAGGAAGCAAAAAGAAAAAAGAAACAGTGTGTCATTTTCAAAATCGATTTCGCTAAAGCTTATGATTCCGTCGAATGGGATTTCTTAGAGGAAATGTTGGAGAGAATGAACTTCAACGAGAAATGGAGAAAATAGATGGAGTGTGTGTCAAAGACATCAACATCTGTCCTCATCAATGGTAGCCCATCCGGTGATTTCAAGTTGGTGAGGGGTCTTGTGATATCCGAGTCTCTCACTACTGTTTGGTCATATATATTTCATGCAGTGTGTGCATTCTATATTATTTACGTGTTAATATTTTCATGTGATATTTGTGATTTTGCATTATTTATTATGTGTTTGAATTATTTTAAAGGTTGGAATTATTTATTATACCCATACGTGAGTAGTGGTGAGGAAACCCTTATACAATTAATTGGGTTTAGTAATATTTGAATGCACATTACAAATCATTTGATTGTTAGTATATATTAAGTGCAATTAATTTAATAATTAAATAATACTATTGGTTAGATATAGAAACTAAAATAAATATGTGCATATATATATATATATATATATATACTTAGTATGGTATAGCATTTGTGTATGATGTTAGGCGTGCATATATATTAGTGCACATACTAATATGTGATAGGTAAGGGAACTATTATTAGGATATATACTATATTAGGATATATAAGTAGTAACAGATGATAATATTGAGATAAAGTTAAACAAATCTTCTAAGCTAAGCAAGGTTGAGGCAGTTCCTCGAAACTCATAAGGATATATATCTGTGACTATAAGTTAGCTAACATAAGAAAAAAAATAGAGGAGGAGGGTTCGACGAGGCGACGAAGAAAATAGGAAGGAAAGAAAAGAAAAAAAAAGAGAGAAAAGAGAGAGAGGAAAAGAGAGAAGGAGAGAGAGGCGGGCTCGAGACAATAGACGTCAAGATTTTGCAACCGACATAGTTGGGCGCGATAAGACAATTTAGGAGTTCGAGTAATTTATTTTCTCGGGTTCGAGGTAAGTAAAAATTAATTAGCAACTACAATGCATAAACATAGTATTATGTGACTAAGTTATGTGTGTAATTGATAATATGTGGATTTATGTGAATTGTGAGATATCTTGTGTTGCATTGCACTGCATTATGCATATCATGCATTATTACGAGATGATAATTGATCAGGTGATGTGAGTGTTGGCCACTGATTATACACCGAGGGCGGAAGGGGCGACCTGGGAGTAAGGCGACCAGGGAGAACCTGGCGTGGGCTACCCAGAGTAGGCCAACGTCTTATGTGATTATGCGGAAGGGGTGACTTGGGAGTAAGACGACCAGGGAGATCCTGGCGTGGGCTACCCAGAGTGGGCCGCCGTTTTATGTACTATGTTGTTGGACCACCTAGGAGTAAGGCGACCAGTGAGCTCCTGGCGTGGGCTACTCAGTGTTTGCCAAAATGTTTGTCATTTGATTTGATATGTGTTGATTGAGCTCATGCCGGTGTATAACAGTGAGTCAGGGGTCCTATGAGTGTTATAAATAAATTGGTGATTTCAAAAGAGAGTGCATGGGGAGGATTTTCAAAGATTCACAGCATCATACATAATTTATGCTTACTGAGATTTATATGTCTCACCTAGTTTATGCATTGTAGGTAATTTTGTCAACTTACACTGGTGGTGGTTGGAGTACCTGCAGATTCTGAGAGTTGTATACATGGATGACGACCTGTGGGGCTTGTGTTCGAGTTGTAGTATATATATATTATATATATAAAGTTTTGTATATTATGAGTCATTCTTATCAAGTTTTAAGTGTTCAAAAGATTTGTCATTCTGTTAATTGTTTAATAAAAAAATAAAAAGTCACAAGTCAATTCTTGTAAATTTATTTATTTGGTTATTTGAGAGTGGGCGTGACACGATTGGGTATCGAGCCTGTGTTATGGTTATGTAGACTGTCCATGTATACGATCTCGGAATTTGTGGTACACAATCACTCCGGTAAGTTTAATGTGAAATTATTTATGTTTTATGGTATGAATATGTTGAACTTCATTTTTATTATGAGCTTGATATGATATTAAAGTTACCAGTATATTGAGAAAGCATGACATGCATGTGTAATGATTCAAATAAATTTCATTGAGATTACATTCTTTCCTAAAATGTTTACATGACTTTCATAGGAAACTATAGAATACCTTATGTTGAAGGAAAGAATGGACCTAATGGATTATTGTTGTATAACACTTTAAGCTAGAAAATTAAGATTTACGCCCGAATGGAGGAGGGAGGATGAAATATCCGAGCCAATATTATTCAAGTCAATAAATATTTTAATCCCACTGCATTCTATATTATTTACTATTAATATTTTCATGTGATATTTGTGATTTTGCATTATTTATTATTGTGTTTGAATATTTTAAAGGTTGGAATTATTTATTATACCCATATAAATAGTAGTAAAGAGAAAATTAATACAATTAATTGGGTTTAGTAATATTTGAATGCACATTCAAATCATTTGATTGTTAGTATATATTAAGTGAAATTAATTTAATAATTAAATAATATTTTGTTAGATATAAAACTAAAATAAATATCCCAAGGGGCATATATATATATATATATATATAATATATATATACTTAGTATGGTAAATCATTTGTGTATGATATTAGGCGTGCATATATATTAGTGCAAGATAAATATATTGAAGGTCGTTGGAACTATTATTAGGATATTTACTATATTAGGATATATAAGTAATAACAGATGATAATATTGAGACAAAGATTAAACAAATCTTCTAAGCTAAGCAAGGTTTTAGTTCCTCGAAACTCATAAGGATATATATCTGTGACTATAACTTTGCTAACATAAGAAAAAAAAAATAGAGGAGGAGGGTTCGACGAGGCGACGAAGAAAATAGGAAGGAAAGAAAAGTCAAGAAAAAAAAAGAGAGAAAGAGAGAGAGGAAAAGAGAGAAGGAGAGAGATGGGTTGTTGGTATTTCCATCAAGATTTTGCAATGGCGTACATTTTTGGGCGCGATAAGACAATTTAGGAGTTCGAGTAATTTATTTTCGGGTTCGAGGTATCAGAAAATTTTAACTACAATGTAACACGATGCGATTTATTGAACAGTTATGCAAAGAAATATATGTAACATTCGATAATATTTAAAGCATCGGTGATAAATAATTTATTTCAAATAAATATGTCCGAAATTGGTTTTGATTATACAAAGTAAAAGCATACTTTCCAAAGATAATCCCAACAATCTCCCCACTTATACTCAAAGTCTACTTTTAAGTATACTACAACATGTCTCGTGTAGTTCCTAATTCGTGACGTCTAATGTCACCTACACGAACCTAATAATTTCTCCCACTTATACTCAAAGCAGATAAAACGGTCTTGACACCAATTCCTTCCACATGTCTCTCGAATGTATTCAATTGGCGACCACTTTGTTAATGGATCTCGCTAGGTTGTCTTCTGACGCTATCTTTGCCACATCTATATCTCCTCTCTTAACGATATCTCGTATAAGATGGTATTTCCTTTCAATGTGTTTGCTGGCTTTGTGGGCTCTTGGTTCCCTTGAATTTGCAACTGCTTCGGCATTGTCACAATAAATGATGATTCTCACGGGCAAATTCGAACCACATTCAAGTCCACTAGGAAGTTCTTGAGCTAAACCGCTTTTTTTCGCGCCTCGCAGTTAGCGACTACATATTCGGCTTCCATGGTAGAATCTGCGACGCATTTCTGCTTGACGCTTCTCCATGTCACGACTCCTCCCCCCATGCAAAACACACTACCGGAGGTAGATTTTCTGGAGTCTATGTCTGATTGGAAATCCGAGTCCGTGTAGCCGATGGGGATTGGACTATCTGACTGATAAATTAACATTCTATCCCGAGTTCTTTTCGAGATAATTTTGAGAATGTTTTTAATCGCCATCCAATGTTCTTTTCCTGTGTTACTTTGATATCTTGCCACCATGCGGCAAAGCGAGATATCCGGTCTAAATACACAAACATTGCATACATAAGGCTTCCGACAAAGCATATGGAATGCCTCTATGTCATCTATTCCTTTTATGGCAAATTTTCTTGGATAGATGGATTCCATGTCTGAAAGGTACGAAGCCTTTCTTGGAATCCTGCATGCTGAATCATTTCAAGACAGTGTCTATATATGAAGCTTGCGATAAGCCTATCATCATTTTCTTGCGATCTCGAGTGATCTTGATCCCAAGGATGTGTGCGGCTTCCCCTAAGTCCTTCATATCAAACTGTTTTGAAAGCCATGCCCTTACGTCTGATAACACCTTTACATCGTTCCCGATGATCAGAATGTCATCTACGTATAGTACTAAGAATACGAATGCAGTTCCGACACGTTTTTTGTACACACAACTTTCGAACTCATTTTGATCGAACCCTTAAGACTTTATAACATGATCAAAACATTGGTTCTAAGCTCTGGATGCCTGTTTGAGTCCGTAAATGGACTTCATGAGCTTACAAACTAAGTGTTCTTGGCCTTTTTCAATAAAGCCTTGGGGTTGTTGCATATAGATCTCTTCATCAAGACTTTCATTCAGGAAAGCTGTCTTGACATCCATTTTGATTTCAAAAAATGAGAGATCTTGAAGAATCGATAAGAGAATTCGGATGGACTTAAGCATGGCTACTGAGGCGAAAAAAAGTTTTCTCATAATCGATCCCTTCTTTACGAGTATAACCTTTCGCCACGAGTCTTGCTTTGAAGGTTTCCACCTAAAAATCCGGTCCTCTTTTTCTCTTATACACCCACTTGCAACCAATGGGTTTGACCCCATTAAGTGGTTCGACTTGCTCCCACACTCTGTTATGAAACATAGAACCCATTTTGGCTTTCATTGCTGTTTGCCAAGAATCTGCATCCTTGTCTTGGATTGCCTCGTCATATGTCCATGGGTGCGATTTCGTCTTGGTTGGGAATCAAGTCCGAGGACTCTCCCATTCCCATGAATCTCTCTCGTCGTTTTCACAACCCTCCCACTATGACGAGGCTACGGTTGTGTAAGTGTGTCGTTTGGTATATCATCTTGTCTGAATTGGCATTGAGGTTAGCCCCTTAGCTCATTTAAGGTAATCTCACTTCTAGGTCTTCTTTCGTTCATATAGTCTTCTTCCAAAAATCTAAAGTGGGTGCTTATTACCACCTTTTGATCTTCGGGACCATAGAACATACACCCTTTTGTTCCCTCGGGGTATCCCACAAACAACCTTAATTACGATCGAGGATCCAATTTTCCGCTTCCTTGTCCTACACGTGGGCGGACACCCCCAAATCCTCGTGTGTCTCATACTATACTTTATTTCGATCCACAATTCTTTGGGAGTTTTGGGAACCGATTTGGATGGCACCAAGTTCAGAATGTAGGTTGTTGTTTCAAGGCATGACCCCGTAATCGACTTGGGAAGATCCGCATAACTCATCATAGATCTAACCATTTCCAAAAGAGTTTCGCTTTTTCGCTCTCCGCAACCCCGCTTTTGTTGAGGGGTTAAGGTGCGATAAGTAGGATGCAATCCCTTCATCGATAAGTAGTTCAAAAACTCATCATTTGAGGTATTCGCCTCCACGATCGGATCGTAGAGACTTGATACGTTTTTCCCTATGATTCTCTGCTTGAGCCTTAAATTCTTTGAATTTCTCAAAGGTCTCAGATTTATGCTTCATAAGGAAAATATAACCGCACCTTGAGTAATCATCAATAAAAGTGACAAAATACTCATAACCTCCTCTTGCTTTGGTTTACATTGGACCACATACATCTGTGTGAATGATTTCTAACACTTCTTTGACTCTATTCCCTTAGCTCCAAATGCCCTCTTGGTCATTTTACCCTCCAAACATGATTCGCAGGTTGGAATTGGTTCAACTTGGAGAAACTCCAGTGAACCGTCTTTCACCAACCTTTGGATCCTCTTTGGATTTTTATGACCCAATCTTAGATGCCATAGAAGTGTCTTGTTCACGTCTGATGAACGTTTTCTTTTATCGGAAATAGTTGATGTGTTACATGATGCATATCGTGAGTGGTGTGCACAGTTAATTGTATAGAGATTATTCGATAACGTTCCATGACAGATAAATTTATCAAAAAGAGAAATGGTAACAACTTTATTAAAAGTAACCGAATATCCATCAAGAAAAAGTTTAGAAACCGAAATTAAATTCTTTCTAAAATTCGAACGTAAAGAACATCTCTTAAAATTAAAACTCGTCTTCAAAAAAAACAGTGTACTTCCCCATCGCTTCACCGCCACTCGTGAAGATCGCCAAAGGTGATGAGGATCTCACTCCCACTAAATTGTTTCGGGTCCGCTTGAACCCTGTAAAAAGTGAAACAAACATGATCAGTGGATCCCGTATCCACTACCCATAAATGGGAGGCATATGCCGCTAAACAAGTTTCAACAACTAGTGCGTGAGAATTACCTTTCTTTCCATTCCTTTTGGGATTGGAACAGGCTGACCTCGAGTGTCCTACTCTCCCACTTTCCAAAACTTTCCTCATGCTTGATTCCATGCTCTTATTTGATGTTGATTCTGCTTGGTTCAACTCTCTTATCTTTTCATCATCCTTATCACCACATGACCTATGATGAAAAGAAGATTTCTGTTTTCCCAAGTTCTTTTCCTCGCGCTCCCTTTCCCTTTCAACCAAAGTGAGAGCATTTACAAGATCATCCACTGTAAAATCTAGATCTTTCATTAGATACTCAAGATAGTGGTGATTATAGCTCTTTGGTAAGGATTGGAGAATGAAATCAATCTTAGTCTTGAAATCACATTTTTTCGGCCGAGGATCTCAAGTTCCTCAAATAGCACCATAACCCTAAACGTCTTTGCGGCTACCGCAATCGTCCCTTTTTTTCCATTTTTAATTCAAGCAATTTCTTGCTTCACACTTTGGATTACCATATGGGTCCGATGTCTAACATCGCTCGAGATTCTGTAAGATGTCTGCAGCTGACTCAAATTCTTGATGAAGGTGTCTCAACGATCGTCCAGATGTGCGTAATTGTATCCTTCATCAATTCATTTGCTGACTCCCATTCACCATAAATCATCTCATCCCATATCCCGCCCTTAGTTGTTTTTTTCGGTTTTGGTGTATCAAGTACCCATTTGGAAGGTGATGCGGTTAGGGACAGTTTTAGTTTGTATTTCCAATCAAAATAGTTTTCACCAATAAGTAAATTGTCTTTAAGTATATTGAAAAATGGATTAGAAGGTTGCGACATGATGAACTAAAATAAACAATAATATGCATAAGCACAAATATATCACAAGGTTCAATCACATGCATCATATTAAAATCTCAAAAAAAAATATGAACATGCATCGCCCAACATCTCAAAAAAAGTTTAAATAAGCCACGTGGGGTGGGTCATTATTTAAAACATTCATTCAAGGTGTTACAAACAAGAACGATTACAAACCTTTAATGTCCAGATTAATAGTTGGCTCTCACTTGACCAATATAAAATTGATGGGGACTTGAGGGAAGTATATGCATATCAATTTTATACCTAAGTAATAACCATGATTAAATATGAGATTGTTATTTCGCTTTGAACGAGCCTCGTGGGGAGGGTCAAATCACCACTAGTAATAATCCACAATCATCCATTTGGAATTCATTCATGTGAAAGCTAACTTTTGACCTTAAAGGGGGGAATTTCTCCAAAAGAATTCACAAATAAATAAATCATGGAGGTCAAAATTAATTCAATTTTATTATCCGGAATAAAATTGTCAATTAATTATTTAAACATACTTAGTAATTTTTTGACGGTGAGATTTTTCATTGGGCAACTCTCATGCAAACACATTTAAACAAATTAAATAAAGCATAAGATAACACAATAATAAATCAAGCAAAGCGAAAAAATAAACATATTGGGCATGAAATATATCGACGCCGTGGTTTGATTTTTTCTTAAATTTTGTCAAAGCAGGGTCTTAATTTCTTCCCATTTCGTTAAGAAAAGAACTCCATCTCAAAGGTCAGGCTCCACTCCTTCCTAGACATGCACTAGTGCGCCCTCCGTGACCTATTCAATTCATGCGTGCCCGACAACGCTTTAACGCTTCGTCAAGTTCATTTCATAGGTACATCTTCAACCTTTGCGAGCGCCGCCCGCGTCGGTCTTAGTAACCATCTAGGTATCACTAAATTAACTTTTGCCAATGTTCGTTAATTTATTGAATGACCCTGCACCTCGAAATTAACTTCAATGATATTTAAAGCATCCCCATAAATAGCCGCCTCTGTCCGCCCGATTATTTCGCAAAGTAAATGCGTCTTCCAAAGATAACAATTTCTCCCACTTAAATCAAAGACCGAATTCAAGGCCTTGATTATACTGCGCCCGTGCGCGTGGCGTCGTCGCGTCGTCAAGCGTCCCCTGCCTCCCTTAACGCGTTTACAAGGACGACGCCGCCACGCCTTGCCGGATTTTATCCTTTAATTCTTTCTCTCGCTTTCATTTTTGATCCGGTTACAATTTATTTACAAAAAATAAATAAACCTAGATCTAGACTAGTCTATTACATTGATCAAATCAAACAAATTATAATCTACTCGTGGATTTTCTCACGAGGCAAAAGCGAATCCGAACGAATCGAATTAAAAACCACAATTTATATGCGCAGCGTAAATAAACACATTAAATTCAATGACAATTGGATACCGCAAAAAAGATCTAGCAATACTACTATCCGATTTCAAATTTAATGACAACTAATTAAATTACAATTTAAAAATTTGAGCCAAACCGTGGCTCGATACGCTTGTTGGGGAATAAGTTTGCACGGATCTATTAAAGGGATGAATATTTAAATACTGATTTAATTCTTATAATTATTACTAGCATGAATTAATCCTATATTAATTCAAATAATAATCCAACAACAAATCATGCATATAATTAATTAGCGTAAATCTAACGACGCGAATTCTACGAGTTCGTGAACGCATTACCTCGGGGATGACAATGGTCCGGTGATTAGACTCACCAAAAGAACTTTCCAAGTATTCCCTTAATCCTTGCTCAACTATCCGTTGGTAGGACACTTGCGAACAATTAACAAAAAGGAAAATAAATTATGTTGCATCACCTTTGTGGATTTACTAATTTTTCAAAGACATGGAATTGTATTTGGGAATGAAAGAGTCATCCCTATTTATAGAGCATAGGTGGTCAAAAATTTTGGGCAAAAAATAATGTGGGAAAATCTTTTCTTGATCTCCAAGAAATCTTGAATATATCTCCTATATTCTTTTTTCCCATAATTATAATATTCCACAAAATCTCACCTCTTATTTGTTATGGGATATTTTTGAAATTATAGCAAGAATCCAAGATTTGAATCTTCTTGAATTTATGAGATATTATTGTATTTCAAGAAATACATATCTTCCATAATATCTTTTCAAGAAAATCAAGAAAATCTTTCTTGCCCTTTATATTTCAAAAATTTCGAAATTTTCTTCATGAATAACCAAGTGGGAGATTTTTTGAATTTAATGAGATAATCTTGTATTCCAAGAATACATATCTTCATTCCATAACAAAATTCAAAGAAAATCTTTCTCCCTTTTTATCCATAAATTTCCAAAAAATAATGGAAAAAATAAGCAACAATATTTATTTTATTTTAAACACCTTTTTCAGTTATTGGACTATATGTTGGGCTACTTAGGGGGCTTTAGGACAATTAAGATTGGACCTTCCAATGGATCTTGATTTATCAATATTGAGCCACAATATTATTCAAGCCCATAAATATTAATTAATCCCACTACATAATTAATATTGCACTATCCATCTTAACCCATATTACAGTCAATATGGCTCCTGTTATTATTTCCCGTGTTTAAGATTATCTAGCCCATTAATTAATTCAAGCCATTGAAATAGCTTTCCATTAATTAATATCTTTGTCCTTGGTCGAAATCGGTTCAACATTATTATTGTTGGTCGCAATAAACGAAGTCTTACACGTGTATGGGGGGAATACACGTGTTCGGTTTTTAAAAGTTTTTTCATCGAGGTCACTTGGGTCGATAATCCTCAAGATTAGGTTACGAGAAGCTGAGACGCTCTCCGAGTCAAAGTCTCATCGAGGCGGTGATCCCGAAGTCGCTTTCGTAAAACCTCGCGATAATCCCAATCGAGTCCTCGAGTGTCAGAGATCCCGAAGTTGCTTGGATCGATAACTAAACTTATCAACCCTCGTAAGAGTACGTTCAGTTTGGTAACTATCTGTTCTAGCTACTCAGTTGTGCGGAATGGTTTGGCCCTTAGTTTATACTCGTTTTAAGCTTTGCAGAAAACCTTCCCTTTATGAAATAATGATTAGGCTGTGATTCACTTATGCAACTTCAGTGGATTGATTCCAACTGAATATCAGTGAAAAGTATGCTTTCAAAATCAAGTCAATGCAACAGATAAGCACAGATAAGGAAAGCAATAAAGAACACAGCAATTATAGTGGTTCGGAGACTCAAGCTCCTACGCCCACTCTCTCCGACTCTTCGAGAGAAATTCACTATCAACAATGAGCTTTTCGACTACCTCGTGGTTTACTTACTCAACTCGTACGAGTTTTTCGACTACTCCACGTAGTTTACTTACTCAACCCGACCTTGAGCTTTTCGACTACCTCCGTAGTTTACTTACTCAATCACACACAAGCTGACTACCCCCAGAGCTTACTAACTTCTCCTCTAGAGTTTTTCGACTACTCCGAAGTTTACTAACTCTTTACAACACTTCTCACCAACAAACACACTCCAACTACCTTCACAAGGGTTTGGGGTTTCTTGGTTGGTTTTCAACTAGATGAGATATCCTTTACAATGAAGCACAATGCAAAGGGTTAGGATATCTCGATTAAGCTTTTGGATAATTCTTATCAAGCTAGGCTTAGTATAGTGAGCTCTCTTCAATATTGAAGCACTTGGGAAATTCTAAGTTTTTAGATTTGCTTTTAACTTTTACAAGAATAGGCTTGAGCTCTTAAGTTATGTATAAATTTCCGTAACCTTACAATGTGAGAGGTCACCGGTATTTATAGGCATACACCAAGGTCACTCTTGAAAACTATCCGTTGGAGAGACAAACTTTGTGAGTTTCCTCTTGTGGTGTGTGAAATGACTATATTTAGGGTTTGAAACTCCCTAACACTTTCTAGGCAATAGCCTTCCATGTAGCCGGTCTTCACTTTTTGCGATCTGGAACTTTTGTACATCGGACATCCTTTTAGGAGACACATCACTTTGTCAATGTCAAGATGGTGCGATGTTGTCTTTTTCTTTTTGACTTTTGTCTCCGGTTAAAAGGTAGACACCTTCAACGGCTCTTTTTGGTTACAAACTCGAGTTTGATATAACCTTAACAACACTTCGACTTAGTTCCTTTTATACGCATTTGAATGTCTTGGCGAGATATCTATCTTTCTAAGGAATCGCGATCTTACCGATTATTGCATCCTTCAAATAGATATATTGATTGCCTCGGAACATCTGTGTTCATATTGAGCATTCAAGACATTATCGATTCTTCGATAATTCACGTGCCTTCAATATTCTTGATCTTGATTTCTCGATCTTCGGTCTTTTGTGTCTTGAGTCTTGGTCTTCGAATCTTTGTAGTTTTATCTTTGTAGTTTATATTGAGTCTGATGTCTTTGAGTCTTGATTCTTTCAAGATCCT
This sequence comes from Stenogyne calaminthoides, assembly GCA_037126765.1. Classification (NCBI taxonomy): domain Eukaryota; kingdom Viridiplantae; phylum Streptophyta; class Magnoliopsida; order Lamiales; family Lamiaceae; genus Stenogyne; species Stenogyne calaminthoides. The sequence goes on from JBBCBC010000002.1 coordinate 34,038,789, forward strand.
CTCGAAGTCTTCAAGAATTATCATGAACTATATCTCACGACTATACATTCTGCAGATAACATCTGAATATTCTAAAACCAATCGAATCGACTAACTTATCAAGATCATTCGAACATGTCATACTCTCGGGGTTTTGGGATCTAATCAAAATCATAAATCTTTATTAAAATTCATCTCCCAACAATTTCCCTTTTTTTTGATGATGCAAAAACCTATCTTGTTACAAACAAATAACCTATACTCGAGGTTTTGATTTATCCTATTTCAAGATTGGTTGTCTCCTAACAATTTCTTAAAAACAGAGAATCTCTCAACAATTTCAGAGTTTCTCAATAGTTTAATCATTCAGCAATTTCTTCAGTAATGAATCTCTTTAACTAGTTCATTACCAAATACTTAAACAATTTCTCCTTATCAATCATACAATCAGTTCAGAGACATTCATTCAGGCATATCAAAATAAAATACATGTAAATAAGATAATGAGATATTATCTTTTGAGCATAATGATAAATCTTCATTGATGATTGGTATCCCGTTACATATTACAATGAGTTTATCAACAAAATCAAAAAGACAAAATATAAAGATTACAAAATCTTCGAGTCTTGATCTTACGATTTTGGCTCTTGATCTTACGCTCTTGATTTTTTCATTCTCAACTTCATCGGGGGCACCTCCAGGTCAAACATTCCGAAAAATCTCTTCTTCAGTTCATTTCTTTCCTTGATGATGTCCGGACTGTTTCCTGTTAAACCCAACTGACCAGCATACTGAGCAATCTCTTGAGTAATGGCCTTCTCATTCACCAAGCCATTTTCAAGTTTTGGAGGTGGATATGAATATGGACCGGGGCTACTATCTCAGACCTCTCCTTCATCATAAAAGTTAATCCACTCTGTAGATACTTTGGATAGAAGATAAGAAGGTATTCAATGAAAGCTTCATTTCGATCCGAGCTTTCCTCTCCATTCCCTCGAGAACATCATAATTGAACGAAGGCCCTCTTGACTTCTTCCCACATATCGTTGAGTTTGATAGGCATCCATTTATCAACGTGGGGCCACTTTTAGTGCTTTTGATGTTCCTTTCCTCTTGCTTCAAACTTCACGAAATCACTCCTTTGCTTTCGCTCTTCGTCTTATCTTCTTTTTCGATCACAGACGTTCTCGAGACAAAGGGGCCAAACTTTTTTAGCTTGTTCTTCTTGGAGTGTCTTCAAAGCATTTCTCGTGTTGAAGACTTTCTTCCGAGGTTGAGACTCATATTCCTTTGGTTGTTCTGTTTCTTCATCATCCGAATTAGTTTTCTCCGGATTGGCTTAGAAGCCTTTTGCACGCTTTTTTCAGTTGAACAACGCCAAGGCTTTCCTCTTCATAGGCGCTCAAAGAATGGCTTGTTCCAACCTTTGCTCTAGCACTTAGTTTTCTCTTGCAACATCAAGCATAGCTTGCTCAAAAATTGAGTGTAGATAGGCTTTTCTACCGAGCGAACTTCAACTTCTCGTCAGCTCCGACTTTTTAAAGGCTTTTGCTAGATTATACATTTCAAAGATCTTCGAAAGGCCTTCTTCTCCAAAGTACGTGCCATGAACTTTTCTCGAGATCTTCACTTCCTTTTCCCCTTCTTCGCACCGTAATTTGGAAGAAGCCCGAGTCTTTGTGTCCATGTGATATTGCTCTTTTGCTTACACAAATGAACTTCTCTGCTATCTCGATCTTGTTCGCCTTCCGGCCTCCTTAGATGGTTCTTGGCAATGAAAATTCTTGAGATAAGTGGGCAAACTGGCGGAGAGTGCTTCTTTGAACATCTCGTCATCTTGGTCATGAGCATTGAGCTCATTTCCTCAACACCAGACTTGATTAGCACCTCATTCTTTTACGCGGTTTCACCTCTAGGAAATCGTAACTTTCCGTGTTTCGCTTCGGTTCATCACTTAACTCAGCCTTTGACTCCTCCAACTTCTCATTTAGCTTTCCTTCCATGGAGGTCATCCGGGGTGGTTAGAGTGTTTTGAATTTGCACCAGCTTCGAAGAGTGACTAAGACCGCCCATCTTTTGAGCTTGATTGGCCAACGCTTCTTCCATCTCGAAAGCAATCTTGATCATCATTGGCTCAACCTTCTCAAGTTTTCTATCGAGAGGAGTGAGATCAATCTCGTGAATCTTCTCGTACCTCCCGTGTTGTTCTCGATCATCTTGAGCTCCACTTCATTTCGAGCTCGGTCTCGAAATATTACTCGGTCCGAAGAGTACTATCAACATTTCGATGTTGACTAGATCCGAGTTGATCGCAATGAAGTCTCCTTTTCAATCTGAGGCGCTTTTTCTCAACATCTCCTGTTGGTCCCCATCTCCATCTTGAGATTTGTCTCCGCTGCTTTGGGGCACCAACCTCGATTCTTTCCTCGGCTAACTTCTCAACCCGGCTCATCAAAATCGGAGTTTTTCATCACGAGCTTTGTCTTCAAGACCCGAGAAGTCGGTCAAAAAGGTTGTCTCCTCATTCCACCCGGTCTTTCCCCTCTAAAAGAATATCAAGCATCCGGGGAAGAGTCCGATTGAGGATAAATCTGATTTGTCCTTAATCAAGAAAATATCTTGCAGATCGGGATATGAGCCGCCAGCTCGATGTCGGTCAAGTATGAACCGTTCCCCCCTTGCTCCTCCAACTTCCTTCTTCACCTCGCCTTTCTTCCATCTCGGGGCTCTCTAGTTCATTTGAAGTTTACGCTAAGGGATCAAAAAGTAGATCACGGGGAGCTCATCAAGACTATTCTCGGGCCTCGAGTCTCAAGAAAGATCCAAAGTTTGTGCGTCGAGGTTCTCGTTTGTAGGACTGTGTGGGTTCCGAGGCTGGAACGGGTATATCCTCGGTTTAGTCGAGTTGGCTCGTCGGGTCTGAGCTTGCATCTTCGATCGACTCGGTAGCCGGCTCTTGTCTGCGAGAACCAGACACGGAGGTAGGCATCTCGAGGTCCGAGCTCTTTGAAAATTTCTGAGAGAAATTTTATCTCAGACCGAAATATGTCTCGAAAGCACCCTCGAGAAAAGCACTGGCCCCGGGCCTCGATCCCTGCGGTCCTCGGAGATAACCTGAGCCAACACTTGTAATGGTGAACTCTGAGCAGTTTGGCCCTCAGGTTGAATCTCTTCAGAATCACTTCCATCTTCATCGGTGAGAACCACCAATCTTCTGCGTTTTGGAGCAAGATTCTTCATTTCATCATTTTTTTCTCTCGCTCCATCTTTGCCTCCAACAACATCTTCCCCTAGTTTGTTGGGTCTCTTTTTCAAAGAGCTGAGGAAGGTGATTCTACCTCTTTTTCTCTTCCCCCCGATAACTTTCGCTTCCTTGCGGCCTTTGGGTTTAAGGAGAATTTTGGATTTAGGAAATGGGGTCGAATTGGCGAAGATATCCTCCTCCTCTCTGCACATCTCCAAAATGTAAGCAATTTTGGTGGCATGGTGGATCTTGCCTTTGATTGAGATCGCCCCGTCAATCTTCCTCAAAACTTTTGGTCCTTTCACCACCGTCTGGATCAAGGAATTTCGCCGGTTGAAATCTATGGTGGGTGAAGCTTATCGCCGCCATCAATGCGAGTTTTAGGTACTTATCCGCTCAAAACTCCCCTCAAGAAGACTCATGATGCACTTGCTCACAATATCCATCAACACACGATATTGTGGCGAGGTGCTTTTTTACGCAGTTGTCGCCTCAAACTTAACAGATTCTCGGCAATCCTATCTAAGTACTCTGCTCTCTTTCTCTTGACATATACATCATAGGATCCTCTCCTCTATCACGAGCTCAAAAACATCATTGATTTTTTGGAACAATATACGATCCCTCTCAAAATCGACGTATTTGGATGACTACTCTAAGTGTGATACAATTAACTTAGAATGCATCTGACCCTCTTCATCTATCTTGATTCTGAGATGAATTGATTACCTCTTTTCTTAAACTCCGGTGCAGTCGGTTTGCGACTAGTTGGGTGAGTTTAGCCATCCGAATCATGTCAGAGCCTCCTCTTACGGCTTTGAGTTGGTTGTGCTTTGAGTGAGACAACGAACTCGTACCACGAACTTGTTGGTTTTGGCTAATCTCTCAAACAGGGGTTGGAGCCATTTTAGAGTTTGATTGAAGAAAGAAACTTTAGGGTTTGGAGATTTTTACTGGGCAAAGGGATTTTAATTGCAGAGGATTTGAGAATGAAGGGTTTGATAAAATTTTTGGCTTGAATGGCTGATTGGGGTTTATATAGCCTTGAGATCGTGGGGAATCGTGTTGGTTAGGTGAGTAACAGCGGTTGAGATTAATCTCCGATTAATGGGGTACGAACCGATGATCTCGAAAAAGTAAGCCGCCAAAACATCCTCGTTGGTCATTAATGTAGCGAGCATTAAATGGTATTGACCTTCTTGAATTTAAAAGCGATCCCGCCCTAAAAAAAAAACATTCCTCGGTGTTTTTTATATTTATTGAATGATTCTTGAATTTACTTGGAGCAATAAATGGATCGCATGAGTCATTACTTCTTGAGAACAATTTCCCTCTGCTCGGTCTTCTTGAAATCTTTTGATCTTGATAAAATGTCGTTATAATCTTGAAATCTTGAATTGGTTTAGTATGCTCGAAGTTTTTCGAGATTCGGCCAAGTATTTCCATTTTATCCGAGTTTTCGGAAAGGATTCGAGACAACTTCATCTACGATCCGAAAACCTTCAATTTTTGATTTTTATTCTATACACCGTTCTAAAGATCCCTAATTCAACCGAAAGTTCTTGAAATCTTGATTCGCCAAAGGTTTAGTCAAGATATCGGCTCTCGCTTATCGTATGAATTTTCTCCATCCTTATGTCCTTCTTCCGACATGATCTCTCGGCGAAGTGATGTCCGATATCCACATGCTTGCATCCGGTGTGCAATAAGGGTTTTGTGAAATAACAAATGGCACTATTATTGTCACAAAATATTGGTACTTCATGGCTACAACTTTATAATCCCTCAATTGTTGTGCGAGCCAAAGAATATGTGCAAGACAGCAGACTTCCGCTGACATATATATTCAAATATTCAAGAGTACTTGTTCACATCGAGGTCCTGCTTTTCAAAACCAAGATATCACTTGTTTCCTAGAAATTGACAAGTTCCCCAAGTGGACTTCACATCAATTCTGATCCTCCATAATCAAAGATCCGAGTAACCACTTAACTCTAGGTTATCATCAAATTGGATACCATAATCCTCTATTCATCGTGCCTTAAGATATTTAGGTATCTTTTGGCGGCATCCATGTGATTAGCCTTAGGATTAGCTTGGTATTTCTGCATATCCCAACAAAGAAATGTTATATCCGCCTACTACGTGAGATAGAGCAATGATCCAATGATTCCTCTATAATCGATTATGACTTCTTGATTTGCCTTAATCCAGGATCCATCTTGTAGTTAGTATTCATGGGAATTCTAAGCAGTATTGCATTCTGTACACCATATTTGGCAATCGGATCTACGGTGTACTTTTCGGTTGATGAATATTCCTTCCTTTGATTGTTTCACTTGAAGTCCTAGAAAGAAATTCATCTCTCCCATCATTGACATCTCAAACTTGCCCTTTCATCAATTGTTGAAAACTTTTCACACGGTGATGGTTTGGAGATCAAAAATGATGTCATCAACATATATCCGAACTAGTAAGATATCTTCCCCATCCTCTATCCCGAACAGAGTTCTATCAAGCAGTTCTTTTGACAAAACCATGGTCAGAAGAAACCGAGAAAGAGTATCATACCATGCTCTGGGTGCTTGTTTAAGACCATACAAAGCTTTTCTTAGCACCAGTAAACTTGGTCATTCTGTTTTGAAACCCGGAGGTTGTTCCACATAAACCTCTTCTTTAAGCACGCCTGCTCGTAAATGCATTTTTCACATCCATCGATAGATATGAACTTCATGTGGGCAGCATATGCAAGAAACAATCGATGGCTTCTAGTCTTCTAACAGTGCAAAGGTTTCATCATAATCCAAGCCTTTTCTTGGGAATAACCTTGTGCAACTAAATTTTGCCTTGTTTCTCACAATGTTGTTGTTTTCATCTCTTTTGTTCTTGAAAACCCACTTGGTTCCAATGACATTGTTCCTTTACGGTCTATCTACTAGCTCCCATACTTCATTCCTCGAGAATTGATTCACTCATCTTGTGCGGGCAAAGAATCCAAATGAGAATCTTGTAGAGCTTCACCAATCTCGAAGTTCTTTCTCCGATAGGAAGCTGATATAATAGTGCACTCTCTCCATGGAAACCTTCTAGTTTAATCCTTGGGTTAGATCAACGGGGTTTGTAGGATGGCTATCTAACCATTTTCCTTCTTGATGTTCCCCCTTCAATGGTATCCTCAACATTTGAAATGTTAGGTTGATTAAGTCAACAAACTCGGGGAACAACAAAAGCGGGGAGAAAGTGGAATCATCTTATGGGGAAATTCTGAGAACATTATTGTCGAGACATTTGTTCCCCTTTGGTTGATAGATTCAGAAATTGCCTCATTTTGTGACCACATCTTCATTGGCATTCGTGCTGAAGTCCGAATCGTGTCTGCGTCGGATTGGTCACCTTTGAGTGTTGGTTTTCCGGTCTCACCATCCCCGATTTCCATCAAACTTCTTTATCTCGAGTCCGAAATACCCAATCATAGATAGTGACCGACTTCTTCATTTCATTCAGTGGATGATTTATCTTCTGTTTCAGGCTTAACGGGTGATCCTCTTTGTCAGTTCATTTTGCATCATGTTCCTGTTTTCTTCCAAACAAAGCGATTCATCAAAAACAACATGAGGTGTTTCTCCGATAACAGAGTCCTACCCAGGTTGTAAACTCGAAAGCTTTTATCGACTTGAGTAATATCCTAAGAATATTCCTTCATGCCTTTTTACTATCAAATGTTTTCAACTGATCTTTACCATTATTGTGTATGAAACACTTGCAACCAAACACGAAAAGAAAGAAAACAAGAAAGGCTTCCTTTCATTCCAAAGCTCATAAGGCTTTTTCCTTGCTTTTTTTGTCAAGATGGATCTATTCCGAGAGTAGCATGCAAAGGTTGTGACTTCAAATTTCAAAATCTTTTAGGAATATCACTTCAAATTTATCATTGTCCTTGACTTCTTTCAGACCCATGTTCCTTCTTTCAAGAACACCATTTTGTTGAGGGTCCTCAAAATTGATGTTTCATGTAGAATTCCATTTTTCGCACAATAATCATGAAATGATATGATTTATAAACTCGGTTCCTTTTGTCGATCGATTTTGACCACCTCGATTTTTTTTCTCATTCTTGAGCCTTTTCAAGAATTCTAAAGCAATTTTATCTCGATCTCTTTTTCATCGAAAGAATATGACCCATGTATATCTTGAGTAGTCATCAACTACTACCAATGTGTATTTCCCGCCATTAGTGCTCACAGTGTTATAGGACCAAACAGATCCATATGCAAAAGTCAAGTATTCTCTCAAGAGAAACTTCTACTTTGCTTTTTTAAATGATCTTTGACTTGTTTTCCTTTCTCGCACGCATCACAAATGTGTTCCTTCTTGAACACTTCATTAGGGCAACCCTCTCACAAGAGCTAATCTTGCAAGCTTGTTCGGGGTTTTTGAAGTTTAGGTGATTCATTCTTTTATGCCATAACCAACTCGTATCTGGAACTTTTAGCAATTAAACATGTATCTTTAGGAGTTGAACTCCAATCGCCAAGATACACATTCCCTTTCTTTTACCCCAAGAATACTTTTGTGTGATGTATCATCTTCACAAAGCATAAGTTTTTGGAGAACTCAACATTCAAAACCCTTATCACATAATCACACTCGACAACAAGTTATGCTTCAATCCGTATACATATGAAACACCATGGATATGAATCGAAATCGACTTCCAAAGTTCCATATCCTTACCGTCCTCGAGTTATCTCCAAAAGTGATCTCAGGGCCTCTTTGTTCAACATCATAGTCGAAAGCATCTTCTTGAATCCATCATTATATGTCTTGAGCATCCATTGGCCAAGATACCATACATCGAGCTTTTTTCATCTCTCGCTCATTAGTGCCATGTGATCTTTCATCGACTTAGTGCCCTGATTTTCCTCCCCGAAAAATGATCAATTCTTAGGTACCCATTTTGTAGGGTCCCACGAGGTTAGTTTTCGTACCTTTCTAATCCAAATCCGTCTCGACAACTCTAATCTTGGAGTGGCTAATTTGTCTTCCATAAACATCAACATATACATCCACTCTCTGGGTGCCTTAGCGTTTTTGATATTTGTGTAACTTTAGCATGAACATGTGCCTTAGAGTTCTTCTTTGGTTTAGGCCTTCTCGGCTCATTGGAATCTTAGGCTTTTAATGCAACGGCCTAAATCTTTGATGACTGGTTTGGATAACCTTACCCTTAGGTGTTTGAGGTTCGAGGTTGTTCAGACGAATCTGGGTCTTTCAAAGATAATCTTTGAGGACTTGGTCTCTTAGGTTGAGAATGTCTCTGTTGAAGTGTTTTCTATCCGAGGATTCCTCGATGGTTCAATGTGGAGCCCTTTCAGTTTGCGTTCTTAGCCCGAGGCTTTTGAAGTACTTGCGAAACTTTTCTAACCTTTCGGGTTTTCTTGCCTTCACCGAGGTTGGGCTTTTAACCCGATCATTCGCTTTCTTACCGAGACCATAGGTCCTTTTCCTTGTCTACAACCTTGGGCATTTCTTGATTTTGAAATGTAGGTGCCATCGGGTTTTACAAAGATAGTCTTTAAGCACTTGACGATCATTTAGATGACTCCATGAGGTTCCCCGGAATATATCCAATCTGCATTTTATAGTCACAGATCTCGGTAACTCAATTTCATCTATTACATTAGATGCTTTATTCAATAGAGTTAACATCTTCATGCACTATCCTCACAGTTACAGAGAGGTTTTATGCTTCTCGAGAGGTCATTGAACTCAGATTCCGATTAGCTTTGAATCTCTTCAAGGGATTTTCTAGCTTTTCGATTAGGACACTATCAACTTTCTTTCTTCGAGAGTTGTACTTTCGTAACATCCATTCATCAAGAGTTCTTCTCATTAATTGAGAAGTGACTTTATATTGCTAGAGTTTTTCCATTTTAGATTTTCTACCTTTCAAGTTCCTTCTTATTCTCGCTCTTGAGTTTGATTTAGTGGAATCCTTGCAAAACAAAGATAGTCCTTCATCGATTCTCGAAAGAATCCATCGGTCAAAAATGCTTTTTTCGATTGGAACTTGAAAACTCTTTGTCTTAGTGTAGGAGCAACAACAGAGAAAGAAGAGTTTACCTCCTCAATGGCCACACGTGACGAGATGTCATCACTTTCACCGTTCGAGAATATCTCATCCGAAGAGCTAGATCCTCCTCGTGAGAGTGTTCTTCTTCCGCAATCACGGCCTTTTTTGCTTGAGAACTTCGGGTCTCTTATAGCTTGCCTTTCTTCTCCTTAGCACTCCGTCCCGACAATCATACCGGAAGTGACCTTCTTCCGCAGTTATGATCATCTGTTGCATCATCATCCTCGATCATTTTCTTCTTTGGACTTGAAGTCCTTTTTTGGATGAAGATCCTTCAGCTTTCAGTCTTTTTCTTCTTTTCGATTGATCCGTCCTCGTGTTTTTCCGTACCGCGGGTTCCGTAATAGTTTTTTATTTTCCAATCTACTATTGAGTCTATCAAACCTTTTGCCTTATCTATCATATTTTTCTCAAGCTCAAATGCGATTTTTTGGGTACGGGGGGTTCTCGACTCTAGTTTTCTGAGTTTTATCTGCTTTAAGGCTTACATTCTTACTCGATTTAAGAATCATCTTTTTTTGTCTGACCTTTTTGATTTCTTATCAATTACAAATTCTATAGGCTTCCATTTTGAGAAGACTTGTTGGTAAAGGCATTGAGTTAATATTCTTGGTGTTTTCAACAACTAATGCATGAATATCCCATTTCTTAGATAGACCTCTAAGAATTTTCAATGCAACTTCTCTCTCTGGGTATTTCTTTCCAATTACTTTTAGATCATTCATGATCTGGGTGAATCTCGCTTCATTTTGTCTATTGATTCACCGCCATCCATTTTCAAAACCCGCCCATCCATTTCCAATTGCCTTTGAAAGTTTGTTTTTTTTATATGATCTGCGCCCTTTCGCAATAGATGTATCCCAAATCTTCTTTTATGGTATTTCTGTGTTGAGAGATCATTTCCATCACCGTCATCAATTGTAATTGTATAGTGTGTCTTTTTGCAATATAGTCTCAGATTACTAACTTTCTCCTCAAAGGAGATCAGTTGGTCATCGGACTTGAGAGGTCTGCTCTGAGATCAATTCTCTCATCTTATTCTCTGATTCCACTAGGTGGCTGAGATGCTTTGAAACCTCTCCCGCATCTCGGCTCATGTTTGGAATCTGAGATGACTGCGTTCTCGATCTCCGTAGGTGCTTCGGATTTCTCCTTTGCTGGGGATTTTTAGAAGACATTTGAGTCTTGAAAAATAAAAGGTTTAAAGCAAATAGAATCGGTTCGAAGGATAGACCACGAAGTATTTTTGAAAATAAAACTTTTGAATTGACACGGTAAGTGGTCGAGGATTGGTCTTTTCAAATGCAGCTTTGTTGGTCTGGGTGCAAGCAGTGCTTACTGGCGTGTATGGAATGCGTGTTAGGTGTTTTTAAAACTTTTCTTCTGGGGAATTACAGGCTGGGTATTCGGATAATCAAAAGATTAAGTTACGAGAAACCTGGTCGCTGAGTGAAAATCTCTTGAGCGATGATCTGAAATTGCTTTTCTGGCTCTCGAATAAATCAATGAGTCCACAGTGTGAAGATCCACGGAAGGTTAGCGGATCGAGATAATAACTTCTTGAACCCTCGAGAAATCGTTAGGTTGGTAACCTCTGATGCATTGCTTTCATTGTCGAAATAGTTGGCAGCAGATTTATACTCGTTTAAGCTGCGAAAACCGCTATGAAAAATAATGATTGAGGTACATGATTAAACATACTGACTTGGTGGATTGATTTCAAGCGAATGTCGGTGAAATGTACTTTCAAAATCAAGTCAATGCAGCAGATAAACACGGATAAAGCCCGATAAAGAACAATAATTATAGTGGTTGGAAGACTCGGCTGCTGCGTCAAAACAAAATTTGGAAATTACTTCAACAACAATGACTTTACGATTTCGCACTCCAGCTACGACGCAGGTTTTTACGACTACTCCGTGGTTTACTTACTCAGCAGGCATGAGCTTTAAAATACCTCCGTAGTTACTTACTCAATCACACAGCTTTGGGCTACCCTGTAGCTTACTAACTTCTCTGAGGTTTCACAAAGTATTACTCCATGGTTTACTACTTCTTTCTGTGCTCTCTGCTCATACCTCCACTTCCTTAAAGGGTTTGGGGGTTTCTTAGT